>LR755147.1:96565-156837 GCA_902729485.2 Mus minutoides | reverse complement strand
TATGCCCCAATACAGGGGAAGGCCGGGGCCAGGGGGGGGGAGCGGGTGGGTAGGGTAGCAGGGCCGGGAGGGGGGAGGATATAGGGAACTTTCTGGATAACACTTGAAATGTAAATGAAGAAAATTTCTAATAAAAGTTGAAAAAAAAAAAAGCCTTGATGTTGTATGTCCATTCGTGTAAGCCTCAATCACATATGCCTCAAAAAATTGTCAGCACACATACAGAAAACAAAACAAAACAAACAAACAAAAAAGCTTAAAAGAAGACAGCCCCAAGAACAGAATCCCAACTTTAACAACAAAAATAACAGGAAGCAACAATTACTTTTCTTTAATTTCTCTTAACATCAATGGACTCAATTTCCCAATAAAAAGACATAAACACATGTAGAGATGATATTTGAGTAGGACAATCTGAAGTCCCTGGAGTCAGTCACAAGCTCCATGACTGTCCTTGATGCACGTACCAAGGTTAGTTGAGAGGTGATTGGGGCCTGTTGCTGTCATAGTACTGTGTGTTCACCTCCTTATGGAGTCTAGATGAGGAGTTAACACTCTTTCCTTCTTAGGCCTGGTGTTCTAAAATGGTTTTAATATGTGCAATATACCTTGATACATTTATAGGGTAGCTAGCACCCTTCATAAGCTCAGGGATAAGTCGTTTATCAGTCTGTGCTGCGTAGATAGAATCAGAGAGATGGTAATGTTCACATGTCCACTGAGGTACAGAGTCATCGTTCATCCTCAAAACTGCTTATAAAAATGGAGTCTCTCAGGTCAAGACAAAGTCTGGAAAAACACTGTTTTACTTAGGGCATGGCACAACCTGATCTCAAGGGTCAAGGGTTTTGAGAGTATCACATGATCCTCTCGGTGAGAGAAGTTGGAGAAGCAGAAAGATCCCTTGTACTTTTCAAGGTTGCCTCCTTGTGCCTATTTCATCCAGTCACTCACTCTTCCTGCAAACTCTTAAAGTCTGTCTACTTACCACCACCCCCCAGCATGATTCCAAGCACAGGGATAAGAGATGAAAAATGCAAAGAATGTTCCTGCCCCCAAGGAACCACATTCTAGTGGAGGAATGTAGAAAATAAACTTGAAATCTCTTCCTCAAAGAGATAATTATAAATAATATTGTGTGCAAAGATGATTATAAGACAAGATAAATAATAGCCTTGAGAGATGAAGAAATCCTCTATGAAAAAATGAGATATGAGTAAAATATTTTTTAGAAAAGCCATGGACACATGGCTTTTTTTCTTTCTTCCTAGGAGACTCCATAGCTGCTATGCAAATCGACCTAGCTCTCCCCAGCAACCAACTCAAACAACCAAGAGATGGGGAGAGGAAGCCACAATCATACCACAGACTTGCTATACCCAGAGCCCAGAGCAATGACAGCCTGCTGCCTTAGAGTCATCAGAGGACCTTGTTTCTAAACAAGGAAAACCTGCTCCAAAGTGATTCACTGGGGGAAGCTCAGAAGGTATTTCCTTTCTCCAATGTGCTCATAACCTGTGTCCCATTGCATGGCAAAGGAATCCGGGCTTATTCTCAAGGGCTTCTCTAGTGAAACACAATGGAGCAAGGTCTTTCAAATAGAGACAACTGCCTAGTGCCTCCTGAGCGCAAAGCTGAGGTTAAGCCATATTATTGTAGCTTGCTACGAAGACTCCTTTTGTTTGGGTAGTTTTCTTTATTCCTCTGTTAGGTCTTGTTTTGTTGAAACAGGTCTCACTCTAGCCCAAGCTAGCCTGAAATTCAGTGTGTAGGTCTGTCGAGCCTGGAAATTCCCCTGCCTCAGCCTCTTGAGTGATAGGTAGCATTGGAGGGTTTCCAGATGTAAACCACCACACCTATCCCTATAATGTCTTTTAAAATCTTAAAAAGGAATGACCTCAGGGGACATCCAAGTATTGGGGGCTACATTATGATGTGTTGCCACTAGGCTTTCTTTTTGTCCTTCCTCTGCCAGTTCCAAGAAGTATTCTATGTTAAACATGAACCAATGCCAGCCTTCCTCACAGGAAAGGTCGAAAGCCCCAAGATGAATGTTATAATTAAAAAAATCCTGGCTCCAAATGGCAAGAAACTGCATATCATCATATTGAGTATTGATGGCCATCTGTTTAGAAAACAAACAAGTGGGGCTGGTGAGATGGCTCAGCGGGTAAGAGCACCCGACTGCTCTTCCGAAGGTGATGAGTTCAAATCCCAGCAACCACATGGTGGCTTACAATCACCCAAATGAGATCTGACTGCCCTCCTCTGGTGCGTCTGAAGTCAGCTACAGCGTACCTATGAAGAATAATAATAAAAAACGACTCCTTGGACTGGAGAGACCAACCGAGCGAGCGGGGCTGTCCAGAGCAAGCAGAGCCGAACGGGACGGCCGGAGCGAGCAGGCCGAACGAGGAGGGCTGGAGCTAGCGGAGCCGATCGGAGCGAGCGGGGCGACTGGAGCAAGCGGGGCCAACCAGAGTGAGCGGGGCTGGCTGGAGCGAGCAGAGCGAGCGGGGTTGACCGAAGCAAGGAAAAAAAAAAAAAGAAAACAAACAAGTAGATATCCTTATTTGACAGGATAGTCATTCCCATTTTGCTGAAGGTCTACTAGGTATGATACTATGCATACATAGTGATTTGAAATAATATAGTAATCTTTTGGAATTCTTTATAGATGTGAAAAGAAAACAATCCACTATTGTTCAAGTGGTATTATTCAAGTGGTATTTTAGGCTTTAAAATACCTCCCTTTCAAAGCCCGATGTTGACTTCCAAAGTCTTTATTCTGCAGACGATGTTTATCTTAAAGGGAATACATATTCTCACACATATTTCCTAAATGTAAAAAGATATTTTATATTATGGCAAGTCACTCTCCCTCATGCTTTCTTATCCTTGATAGCAAAAACAGTAGTATACCTGTATATATTATAAATAAATAAAATGTAAGTAAATGTAACCACGGAATCTGCGTTTTCAATTTGAAAAGCCACTCTCATTTTAACAGATATTTGAAGCACAGGATCCAGTAGATTTGTGGATCCTAATTATGTTTGAAAATGGAGTGTCCTCTAGAGTCTTGCTCGACAGACACCTGGTGCTGCCATGTAGAGAGGTGGTGGAAATTTGAGGGAGTTGGGCCTAGTGGAAGGAAGCAGGTCACAGCGGTGGGGGGTAGGGGTGAGGTTGAAGGTCATGTTGTCTCTGCCACTTTTATAACTCTGTTTCCTGACTGCACTATGATGTGGTTCTGCTCTTCTCGGCCATGTGCTCCCCAGCATGCTGACCCGCCTCACCAGAGCCCAGGAGCAGTGGAACCAAGTGTCCACTTATGGAAATGTCTGAAAACCTGAGTCCAAGTAAAAGCTTCCTCTTTTAAGGTGATTCTCCCAGGCATTTGTCTCACTATGAAAATTGATGATGTCCTCAATGCCCAGTAGCACACAGAAGCATGCTTGGGCGCCATTAAGGCAGCAGAGGATGGTAGTACATGCTTGTCATCCCATGATTTAGATGACTGAACCAGCAAAACTGGAAGTTCAAGACCAGTCTGAGTTACATAATGAAAACCCTTTACACAAAGCAAAACACAGTGGCTAAGATGCTCAGTAAGTTACCCCATTGAACTCCAGTCACCAAGCATCCCTAGAAGACATTGCTTTCATTCCTCACCAACTCTCTCCCATCTAGTCATCACATGCTAATTATTGACGTCAATGCTTCTCTCTTACTTCAGCTGTGCCACTTTCAGCCCCAGGTCTCTCCGTTTCTCTCTTCAGAGATATTAATAACATCTCCACAGAGGGTAGATTTTATCACGTCTGACCAGAGACCCCAATTTTTGTAAAACTTCTAAAGAACGTACTTCCAGTCTACCATATCCAAATCCATGTGTGCCCAGCCCACCACAGGCTAACAGAAAAGCAGCCAGGCAGAACATGCAAACCAGGTTTTTCAGGAACCTACTGCTTATCACCATCTAATTCTGACTAAGCCATTATTAGTTACTTGCCTTATGCTTCAACAAAATATCTGATAAACACAACTTAAGGAAAGAAGAATTTACTTTGTCTCAAAGTTGGAGGGTCTATATAGTCCGTCATGGCAGGGAAATTGTGCTGGTAGTAGTTTGAGATAGCTGTTCACACTGCATCTACAAACAGAGAGTGATGAATGTTTCTCTCTCTCTCTCTCTCTCTCTCTCTCTCTCTCTCTCTCTCTCTCTCTCTCTCATGCATTCCTAGACCTTAGCCAATAGACCGGATCTGCCTACATTTAGGATGAGTCTTACCACCTCAGTTAACCTAATCTAGAAAATCCCTCACAGACATTCCCAGGGACCTGTATACGTGTTGATTCTAAATCCTATCAGGTTTACCACCTTAACCACCAGAGGGGCTATACATTTCCCAGATGCTTATGGAACTCTGCAGATTCTTAAAGTGTGGGTCACAGCTTCATATGGGGGTCACTTAACTGAATACAGGGCTTCTGAAAAGTTTGACAACAGTAAAAAGTAAAGTTTTCTGTACACCGAACAACCAAACACTTAATTTCAAATCAAATGTTTAATGAATCCAACGTGTTTCTGGCTACTCTCCCCTGGGTCGTGCTAAAGACTTTACTGCAGACTTGCTTATGAACACATACTATGTGCTATGTGCCATCATGCCATGCAGTGCCAACAGATGCTGCCTCAAACCTCTTGGCTCAGATTTGAGACACCAAAATGATATGAGTCACACTGGCTTTTACTGTATGTGCAAAGAGTTTTCTGCTTTCGTAATCCCATAATCAGCCACCAAACGCAGACACTATTGCATAGGACAGCAAGAGTTTGCTGAAAGGACCCTGATATAACTGTCTCGTATGAGGCTATGCCAGTGCCTGGCAAATACAGAAGTGGATGCTCACAAAGTCGATAACCTACCTTGTGTCCCAAGGGTTACCTCTTCGATCTCTCTCATGGGTTTCTCGACTTCCCCAGACGTTGGGATATCCACCTTGTTGTTATACTTGATTAGTCTTGGGGGTCTCAAGCACAGAGATCGACGTATACATCGTCTTCTACCGGATCAACCGGTAGTAACCCTTCTCTCCGGGGAACCATAACGTAATTTTATATGCCCCAATACAGGGGAACACCAGGGCCAAGAAGTGGGAGTGGGTGGGTATTAGAGCAGGTGGGGAGGGTATAGGGAACTTTCGGGATAGCATTTGAAATGTATATTAAGAAAATATCTAGGGCTGGCAATATGGCTCAGCGGGTAAGAGCACTGACTGCTCTTCCAAAGGTCCTGAGTTCAAATCCCAGCAACCACATGGTGGCACACAACCACCTGTAATGAGATCTGACGCCCTCTTCTGGAACGTCTGAAAACAGCTACAGTGTACTTACATATAAATAAATAAATAAATAAATCTTTTTTTTAAAAAAAAGAAAATATCTAATAAAAAATTAAAAATACGTGCAATTTGGAAAAACAATGACTTTTAACATTTCCCTACAAAAATACCTTCAACATGTAAGTATCAAATGGGTATATCTTTGGATTTTATTGTTTTAGTATGATTTTAAAAATAGCTGTCTTGAGTTGCTACACTCTCATTAAATGGATTTGGGATTAGCATTCGGACAGAATTTCCAACAAATCATGAAAGTGATCCTACATATACTTTTACCATCTTGTACTCATGCAAAGGGGTGTTTTCAGCATTGATATAAAATGGAACTGTTAGGGCTGGGGCTGTAACTCAGCTGGTAGAGTACTTACCTAACATATACAAACCCCTGAGTTCAATCTCAAATACCACAAACTGTGCATGGTCCACACATCTGTGATCCCAGAACTCAGTGGTGAAGGCACAGGGATTACAAATTCAAAGTCATATTTCACTATATCCTAGATCAGGGGGTACTTAAAGATTTTTTCTTTGACTTTGTTGTTCCTTCTCTATTTTATTTTTTGAGGGTTACTTTTTTTCTGAAAGTCAAAAAATCAATAAGGTCCGTTCTCAAGGTTATATACACATTACTAAGAACTTAGTGAGTGGGTGACTTCATTGAGGTTACTTGTATGATTACTGGTAAGGAATCACAAAGAGCCTGGATAACTCAAAGACAGCAGCATCACTGAAAAGCCATGTGAAAGCTATGTCTCCGGAACCCCGTGCTTGACTTAAAGGCAGCTTCTCTTGGCACAGTGTACCTTCCCCCCACCAACTATTGCTGCTTATGTAATATTGAGGAGGGGCTTTGTGAATCTTGGCACTTTCGGGAGCTTCCTGAGCCTTGTAAGTTTCATTTACATTTTTTATCTTGTGTGTTTCCCTTACTTCCACAAACTGGATGCCTGGGTGCCTGGGTGTATGTGTGTGGGGGGGTGGTATACATGTGTGAATATGCATGCACATGTGTACACATGTATTTGGAGGCAAAAAGGCAACCTAAGGTGTCAACCTCATCTTTTTTGGAGAGATATGTTTTCTTATTGGCCTGGAGATCACCAAGTAGACTAAGGAGACTTACCAGTAAGCCCCAGGGATCAGTGCGGCCCTGCCTTCCCAGTGTTTAATTATGAGTGCACACTCAAATTTTTTTTTTTTTTTTTTTTTTTTTTTTGGTTTTTCGAGACAGGGTTTCTCTGTATAGCCCTGGCTGTCCTGGAACTCACTTTGTAGACCAGGCTGTCCTCGAACTCAGAAATCCGCCTGCCTTTGCCTCCCGAGTGCTGGGATTAAAGGCGTGTGCCACCATGCCTGGCCTTTGGGTTGTAGGGATTGAACTCAGGTCCTCCTTACTGACTGGTCCCTCTTCCTAACCCGCTTTATGAATCTTATGACCCCTCCAAGGGGAAAGTTTCAATTAAGAGCAAACAGATACACAACAGCAACTCCTGCCCTAGACTGACAACTCCGCAGCAGGGCCCATGTCTCAGGAAATATACTGAAGGCTGCATTTTAACTGTTTCTCCAAAGCTCTCTATTCCAAATCCATGGCACTATTGGAAGGTCAAGGAACCTTTAAGAGGTAAGGCTTAGTGGAAGAAAGTCAGAGCACTGGGGGATGCCCAAGAAAGAGATTTTGGGATCTAGGCCCCTCTCTCTTTACTTCTTTGGCGTCCTAAGGACAGCATCATAATCTACCACATACTCACGCTATGATACACTCACTGCACTGCCAGCAGCACAAAGCAACAGGATGAACTGCATGTGAACTGACACCTCTAAGTCTGAACCAAATAAGCCATTTCCTTTCTTTTTCTTATTTTTTCTTACTTTATTTTATTTTTTTTTTTTTAAGCAGGGAAATATGTAGCCCCATCTGGCCTTGAATTCACTGTAGCTGAAGACGACCTTGAATTCCTGATTACCCTGCTTCTACACTCAGCTTTCTCATCAGTTGACTTTTCATCAGCTGTGCACAGTGACAGACGCCTGCAATCCCAGGACTTGGGGAAGCAGAAGCAAAAGGATCATGAGGTCAAGACCAGCTAGGGTTACATAATAAAGCTCAAGTCTAAGTGGATCAAAGAACTCCACATAAAACCAGAGACACTGAAATTTATAGAGGACAAAGTGGGGAAAAGCCTCAAAGATATGGGCACAGGGGGAAAATTCCTAAACAGAACAGCAATGGCCTGTGCTGTAAGATCAAGAATCGACAAATGGGACCTCATAAAATTGCAAAGCTTCTGTAAGGCAAAAGACACAATCAGCAAGACAAGAAGGCCACCAACAGATTGGGAAAGGATTTTTACCAATCCTAAATCTGATAGGGGACTAATATCCAACATCTACAAAGAGCTCAAGAAGCTGAACTCCAGAAATTCAAATAACCCCTTTAAAAATGGGGTACAGAGCTGTCTTAGTCAGGGTTTCAATTCCTGCACAAACATCATGACCAAGAACCAAGTTGGGGAGGAAAGGGTTTATTTAGCTTACACTTCCATACTGCTGTTCACCACCAAAGGAAGGCAGGACTGGAACTCAAGCAGGTCAGGAAGCAGGAGCTGATGCAGAGGCCATGAAGGATGTTCTTTACTGGCTTGCTTCCCCTGGCTTGCTCAGCCTGCTCTCTTATAGAATCCAAGATTTCCAGCCCAGAGATGGTCCCACCCACAAGGGGCCTTTCCCCCTTGATCACTAATTGAGAAAATGCCTTACAGTTGGATCTAATAGAGGCATTTCCCCAACTGAAACTCCTTTCTCTGTGATAACTCTAGCTGTGTCAAGTTGACACAAAACTAGCCAGTACAAGAGCTAAACAAAGAATTCTCAACTGAAGAATACCAAAGGGCTGAGAAGCACTTGAAAAAATGTTCAACATTCTTTTTTTTTGTAAAGATTTATTTTTTATTTATTATATGTAAGTACACTTTAGCTGTCTTCAGACACTCCAGAAGAGGGCGCCAGATCTCCTTACGGATGGTTGTGAACCACCATGTGGATGCTGGGATTTGAACTTATCACCTTCGGAAGAGCAGTCGGGTGCTCTTAATCATCAGGGAAATGCAAATCAAAACAACCCTGAGATTCCACCTCACACCAGTAAGAATGGCTAGGATCAAAAATTCAGGCTACAGAAGATGCTGGTGAGGATGTGGAGAAAGAGGAACACTCCTCCATTGCTGGTGGGATTGCAAGCTGGTACAACCACTCTGGAGATCAATCTGGAGGTTCCTCAGAAAATTGGACATAGTACTACCAGAAGATCCAGCAATACCTCTCCTGGGCATATACCCAGAAAATGTTCCAACTGGTAATAAGGACACATGCTCCACTATGTTCATTGCAGCCCTATTTATAACAGCCAGAAGCAGGAAAGAACCCAGATGTCCCTCAACAGAGGAATGGATACAGAAAATGTGGTACATTTACACAATGGAGTACTAGTCTGCTATTAAAAACAATGAATTTATGAAATTCTTAGGCAAATGGATGTATCTGGAGGATATCATCCTGAGTGAGGTAACCCAATCATAAAAGAAGTCACTTAATATGTACTCACTGATAAGCGGATATTAGCCCAGAAACCTAGAATACCCAAGATACAATTTCCAAAACACAAGAAAATCAAGAAAGACCAATGCGTGGATACTTCATTCCTCCCTAGAATAGGGAATAAAATATCCATGGAAGGAGTTGCAGAGACAAAATTTGGAGCTAAGACAAAAGGATGGACCATCCAGAGACTGCCCCACACGGGGATCCATCCCATAATCAGCCACCAAACCCAGACACTATTGCATATGCCAGCAAGATTTTGATGAAAGGACCCTGATATGGCTGTCTCGAGTGAGGCTTTGCCAGTGCCTGGCAAATACAGAAGTGGATGCTCACAGTCAGCTATAGGATGGAACACAGGGCCCCCAATGGAGGAACTAGAGAAAGTACCCAAGGAGCTGAAGGGGTCTGCCATCCTATAGGTGGAACAACAATATGAACTAATCAGTACCCCCAGAGTTCGTGTCTCTAGCTGCATATGTAACAGAAGATGGCCTAATCAGCCATCATTGGGAAGAGAAGCCCCTTGGTCTAGCAAACTTTATATACCCCAGTACAGGAGATCACCAGGGCCAAGAAATGGGAGTGAGTAGGTAGGGGAACAGGGCAGGGGAAAGGTATAAGGGACTTTTGGTATAGCATTTGAAATGTAAATGAAGAAAATATATAATAAAATATATAATAAAATAAAATAGACACTGTCTCAACTGGGCAGTGGTGACACACGCCTTTAATCCCAGCTCTTGGGAGGCAGAGGCAGGAGGATTTCTGAGTTTGAGGCCAGCCTGTCTAGAGAGTAAGTTCTAGGACATCCAGGGCTGCACAGAGAAACCCTGTCTCGAAAAACAAAACAAACAAACAAAAAAGAACAATAAAAAAGACATTGTCTTTTTTTTTTTTTTTTTAAGACATTGTCTCAAAAATGGTTTACCAGGTATTTTGTTCAGCCCATTCCCTACTGTACCATCCATCCAGATTCTCATGTGAAATGCATATTGTACCAACCAGACCTATAGGGTTTTAACAATAAAAAGTTTCATCACTGACTAAAAACATTCTAGGTTCCTGTGGGACAGCCTATGAGACAAATAAATTTACTAGAGTCTTATCTGGCTCTCTGCATCTACCTGCCCCTAATGCATATTTAGAGACTCTTCTTTTGAGCCAATCACATTCTTGGAGGCTGTCGACCCAGTTACTTTTCCTCCCACCTCCCTGCTTTTCATGTTTCCTACCTCATCTTTCATCATTCCTTACTAGACACAGCCGGTCTCAAAGCCCAGATCCTATCCTCACCCTTAGCATCTAATGAGAACCTGGAAAATGAAAGCAATGGGGTTCTGGTCCCATATCACACCACTTAGCAAGTAGGGAGTGAAGAGCAGAACAAGTGGCCTTAACCCTGAGGATAACCCTAGACTGATAACCTCAACATAAATTGCCAAAATTTGTTGAGAGCAACCTCTAATCTCCCTGCCAAAGACTATGTTCTCTTTACTTCACCTATGGATCCAATCAGCTGAGACAAGTCCAGTTCTTCTATATGTGGTCAGTTGTGAATGACTGACTGAGTTTACTAAATATATAACAAAAAAAAGTAAATTAAAAAACAAAACTGGCAGCCGGGCGTGGTGGCGCACGCCTTTAATCCCAGCACTCGGGAGGCAGAGGCAGGAGGATTTCTGAGTTCGAGGCCAGCCTGGTCTACAAAGTGAGTTCCGGGACAGCCAGGGTTATACAGAGAAACCCTATCTCGAAAAACCTAAAAAAAAAAAAAAAAAAACCAAACCTAAAAAACAAACAAACAAACAAACAAACAAACAAAACTGGCAAGTAGCAGAGACAAAAGATGTAAGAAAGAGCCAAACATCAACCCCAGCATGCAAAGATCTCCAACAGAGATGCCTGGAGTAGCTCAGTGGAGAGAACAAGCTAAAAGGTAACAACTTCAAATCAGAGCCTTACAAACATCCTGCAGAAATCAACTCTGGCGGAAAGATCCAGCGATGTTTCTGAGAGAGTCCTGAGTGGAGCAGAGTGTCTCCCAGGATGAGGCTTCCACGCCAAAGAGCAAACAGCAACAGAAATGTAACATTATCAAATTGGACTCCTACAATCAGCTAGCAGAAGCCAACTAGGGAAACCCAGATGAAGCACCTATGCTGGAGTTCCGGACGGAGAGTTCTAGGCAAAGCAGACCGTGGTCTTCGTGGACAAGCATCCAGCTTCTCTTCCCCAGTTTACGCTGTTTGATGTCCCAAAGCAATCACAATACTAACCTCTGTTAGAAATAGAGGTTTGCTTCAGCTGTTCTCCAGGGCACCTGTGCTTACTCCTTTAGCAACTACCTGCTTTTTCCCCTGCCCATTACAGAACCAGTGGGCAACCTGAATCAGGACAGATGTGGAGGACTCAACATAAATATGCCAGGGTCTAAGCTTCAGGAAGTGACAAACCCTACTTTCAGAGGCAGCTTCTCTGTAAGCTCAAACAACACATGTCAATTTACCAAGATAATGTACATTACACCAGTGAAAACCATCTTCACCACAACTAAATAGAAGAAAATTAGTGTGGCCTCTAAGAAAATTTGTATGGTGGAGGTTCCTAAAAAAAAAAAAAGCTACCTTATTAATGTAGGTATCCCACTCCAAGTCAGCTTATAATAGAAATACATGCACATTCTTGCCTCTTGTAGCACTATTCACAATAGCCAAGTTATGAAATCAGCCAAGGAAACCAGTAACTAATAGAAGAGTACTAGTCAGCCATTAAGAAGAACAAAATTAGGTTATTTTCAGGAAAATGGATGAAACTGATAACCATGTCAAACAAAACCACCCAGATGAGGCCCAGAAAATAAAATATTACATGTCTTCTTTCATATGAAGAATCTAGGGCTGTGTGGAGGAGGGATGGAATATCTGAAAGCAGAGAGAAGACTGTTGAAGAAGGAGGAGGAGGGGAGAGGGAGAAGGAGAAGGAGAGTGGAAGGGGAGAAGGAGAGTGGAAGGGGAGAAGGAGAAGGGGAGGAGGAAGAGGAGGAAGGAGAGTAATGGAAGGGGTTGGGGTGAGAGAAGGTAAAAGACGAGTGGAAAAGATCAAAGTACATGATATATCTGCTTAAGAATGCCACAAGGAAACCCATCGTGTTATACAAAAAAATATCCGCTGATAAAGAACATAAACAACTCTGGGGAAATGAGTTGCCTTTGCCTTGTAAGTGTGAGCTCAGTCTTCGGAACTCATAAAACAAGCCAGGTCCTGGTATGTAAATTCCCTACACAGGAGAGACAACGACAAGCAGATACCTTAGGAGTCTTCAGCCAGCCAGCCAGCCTACCCTACTTGGCAAGTTCCAGGCCAGTGAGAGACACTGTCTCACACACACACACACACACACACACACACACACACACACACACACACACACAGTGGGGAAGATCTAAAATTTTTCTTTTCCATTTTTGCTAACCTTCAAGGTTTCTTCAAAGACTTGGGAAAAGTAACTAATCCATAGACAGCTGAGGGCTTTCACAGAGATAGAACAGGTTGGCTCCAACACAAAAGTCAGATCTCCTGCTTATAGCCGAGGAAACAAATTCAGGAACCAAAGCAAACAATCAAGTCCCTGTAGTCTTTCAACCGGTCTGCACACAGACCACTTTAGAAGCATGTGCATCGGGAGGGCATTCCTGGGGCTTTGCTTATACTAGAGTAGCAGAAACATTTCCAGTGCCTCTCTTCTGCTGACAGCCCTGTGACAAGGAAGGGCCTCACTCCACAGTTTAAAGACAAACCATGGCCACTCTACAGTCATTTCTTTGCATAAATATGTATTTGCCTTTAAGGAAACCCTAAACTCCTGGGAGCTTGGGCCCCTGAGTCAAATGATCCAGGTTCAAATCTAACCCACGTGGAGTTAACTTAGCAAACATGTATTCATACAGTATTGGGCACCAAGGAAAGACCTAAGAAATGCTTCTATCCAAGTCCGGTCTGCTAGATCAATGACTTTAACTAGGGTTACTTACAGGAGCATGGTGAAGGGTTTACTTCAGGAACTTAGGGAGATTACAGGAAATGACACCACTGGTGGAAAAAAAAAGGCCCTCTCCCACCAGCAATTGTTAACTGCTTATATATTCTAATAGAAGGGAGGGGCTTGTGCATTTCTATGAGGCCTAGGGAGAGTCCTAAATGAACTGCTCCCAAATCCCTTATATACTGCCTCATGAGCTTCTTGTATGCTACCTCACGAGTCACTAATGTGCTGCCTCAAGAACCCTGATCCCTACACACACACACACACACACACACACACACACACACACACAGAGAGAGAGAGAGAGAGAGAGAGAGAGAGAGAGAGAGAGGAGAAAGCCAAATCTTGTAAGGGTCTTATCTGGGTAATCATAGCTGTTGTGATGTCAAGGCAGCAGCGATCTCATCATGCCCAGAAGACAACATCCCACAACACTACAACTTATAATATGAATGACAAAAAAAAAAAAAAAGCTTGTGATTATCCTGGAGAATCCCTGGGCTCTAGAACAGTTTTACACCTCAATTTTAATCCACCTGTGGCCTTCTCTATAGCAACGGTTCATTAAATCTCAGTCACTGTTGTTGTTCCAGTACTCGTGCTACGAAATGGAAAAGACAGCAAAGGAAAGGGGGCACTGCTTTGAGTAACATATGAGATATATTGCCCCTCGGAGGTGGGGAAGCCAGGAATAGGCCTCTTGTCCTCCACACAGCTTTAGACTGCTCTCTCTCTCTCTCTCTCTCTCTCTCTCTCTCTCTCTCAAAATTCATGGTTAGCTCCCTGTTCTTTTTTTTTTTTTTTTTTTTTTTTTTTTTAATACAGGTACACTGTCAATGTCTTCAGACATACCAGAAGAGGGCATCATATCCTATTAGAGATGGTTGTGAGCCAGCATGGGGTTGCTGGGAATTGAACTCAGGATCTCTGGCAGAGCAGTCAGTGCTCTAAACCACTGAGCCATCTCTCCAGTCTGTAGCTCCCTGTTCTTAAACTGGGTATGACAGTAGGCACCTATAGCTCTAACACTTGGGAAGTATAGGCAGGAGAGTTGGAAGGAAGGATGGAGGAAGGAAAGAAGAGAAAGGATGAGAAGAGTCAAGTTTGAGCTATGCAACCAAGCTATACTGCTCAGTGAAAACATTAAAATCAGATTCTTATGACTAATGTGGCTTCATATGCATGTATGTTTTATGTGTGGGGAATACACGCATATGCCACATACTTGTAAATGAAGCCAAAATTTACAGAAGGATAAACAAGATAAATGGTAACTGTGGTTACCTCCAGGAAATTGTTGAGGAAAACAGTAAAGAGAAATTACATGTTTATGTTGGAATTATATTTCTATTTTGGCTCATTTTCATAATGAAAATAGCTTCTCTGATTTAAGTATGCACGTATTCTTTTGTCACATTTTCACTGTACCACCTTTGTATTATGCCCAAATACTAATGTTTTCTATAGTCTCATGTCAAAGCTCAGAAATCACTATTGATAGACCATTGACCAGCTGAACAGACTTCATGTGAAAGCTGCTAAGTGCTTCCTTTCTGCTCTTTTCAGGCTCTGAACTTCAACCAAGGGACCCATATGGTATTTAGTTGTCATGTCCTCCAGAAGGGTAGCTCCTGGGGCTGGATTTTTTTTTCTTTACATTGTAACATCAATAGATGTTCCATAGAAAGGTGCTCAGCTTGGTTTGGGCTGATTCTTTCCAACAACTAAATTTAAATTCAGGTTAGGAGAACAAAAACCACAGAAATTATGCCAGCCATTTCTGCTATCATTAAGAAGCACATATTAATCCCAGCACTCGGGAGGCAGAGGCAGGCAGATTTCTGAGTTCGAGGCCAGCCTGGTCTACAAAGTGAGTTCCAGGACAGCCAGGGCCATACAGAGAAAGAGAAACCCTGTCTCAAAAAAACAAAACAAAACAAAACAAAACAAAACAAAAAAAAACGAACAAACAAAGAAGCACATATTAGGAGCTGAAGACATGGCTCAGAGGTTAAGAGCACTGACTGCACTTCCAGAGGTCCTGAGTTCAATTCCCAGCAAGGGTCAAAGTGGCTTCAAAGTCAAGAACTCCTTGCCTCAGTCTCTGGAATATTATAACTGCCCTTTAAAAAAAAAAACACTGATTGTAAAGGGGCTTTCTATCATGCAAATTTCATAATGATAGTAATAGTTATTTGCCTTTTACACTATGTGGATATTTTTAGCAATAATACAAAGTAAGAGTACAACCGAGCCTGGTGGTACAGACTTGTAATTCCAGCACTTGGGCCTAGAGAGATGGCTCAGCTGGTAAAGGCACTTGACCCAAAGCCTGACAATCTGGGTTCCGTCCTTGATATCCATAGATCTCCACATACATGATACCTCCATATGCGTGCTGTCATGTGTACACACATGCATTCACTTGCCTGCAAAGTAAATTAATAAAGAAAAGCAAACTTGGCATAAAATCAGATAGTGGCACTAATTATACTGCTATTCACTCCACACTTTCAGAGGAAATGAAGACCTTGTTCAAGTTGTGAAACCAATTTTTATCAAACTTTAATTACTAATCGTGTTTTAGAATTATTTTCCATGTGACAAAACAGGAAGCACACATGATGTATGTGCCAGATACCCACATGCAATGACGTCTCACTTGTAAGCTGTAAGTGGCACTTTAGAAACCATACATAAAAATAAAAGCTTTTATTTTATTTTAAGTTTTATTTTATGTGAATGGGTGTTTTGCCTATATGCATTGTAGGGATCACTTGCATTCTTTGTGCCTTCATAGGTCAGAAGAGGGCATCAGATTCCTAGAGCTGGATTTTACAAACAGTTGTGAGATGCCGTGCAGGGGCTGGGAATCAAACCCAGGTCCTTTGGAAAAGCAGCCAGCGCTCTCAACTGCAGAACTAGCTCTTCAGATCCCTATTTTTTGTTTTTATGTATAATAACTGTGCATATTAAATAAGTTTTGTTTTGTTTTTCTTGAGGGGGGGTATATTTCAAGACAGGGTTTCACTGTGTGGCCCTGGCTGTCCTGGACCTCGCTCGGTAGACCAGGAAGCCTAGAACTCACAGAGATCCATCTGCCTCTTCCTTCCAAGTGCTGGGATGAAAGGCATGTGTTACCACTGCCTGGCTGGAACATTATTTTTTACTCCATTTAAATTAATTTCATTTTTGTATGGAAGAGTTGGAATTTTATTAGGAGTATTTTGATATGTAAATAACTTGAATTTCTCTCTTATGAAGAACACACTGGGTAATGCAATGTCCACAACTATAAGTACAGTGTATTTTCTTCTGATGAGAATCCCATTAAACAGAATGTATCTGAGTCCTATATTTTTAATTTTTAAAAATTCACTTCACATTGTGCCCTCTAGGTTTACCCATGTTGTCACAAATGACAGCATGTCATGCTTATGTGGTTGAGTAGTATTCTATTGTATACATGTACCATGATTTCTTTGTCAAACTGAAAACTTTTCCATACAGAAAAAAAAAAATCTACAGAATGAAGACACAACCTACAATGAAATATGCTCAGCGTCACTACTCATTGGGGAAATGCAAATCAAAACCACCTTGCACCTGATAGAATGACTTTATCAAAGGGGCAGGAACAGGTCAAGTGAATAAAGACTGCTGGGACTGAGTAACTGGGAAACAAATTAGTGGTCATTCTAGGAAACGGGGCTCGTGTGTACATTGCCAAAGGGAAGGGTAACGGAGGAGATGGAGACTGTTTACAGAGCACCTGACACCCTGCCTCCTCTGAAGCCACTTTGCCCTTTCCTTTGTGTGTATTATCATATTGCCCAATTGTAATAGGACTGCAATTAAACAAACTCTGGGTTAAACAAACAGCTAAAGAATTAAAAGACTACCATGATTACTTAAATATTTACAATTCATTTGGTATTGAGTTTCCCAAAGTAAAATATTAAAAATCGAATATTAATGGGGAAAACAGCTGGTGCTGAATATTCAAGCTCCCAGAGGAACATATTAATGAATCATTTCTAAAGCTAGACAGTTTCATGCTTAATCTGTTCAAGGGATAGGAACACAGTCTTTTCTCAATTATAGTTTTCTAAAATGAAAATAAATACCCCATTAGTCTGTTCCCAAAATGGAAATGGCCCTTTGACATTACAATAATAAATGTTTGTTGGAAGAAATTTAGGCATTAACCTAGTCTGGAAAGAAGAAACGAGATACGGAGTTTCAATTTTGTAAGATTAAAACTGTTCTAGCAGGGAAATGAGTTGCAACTCAGCGGCAGGTACTTACCTAACATGCATAAGGCCACCAGCACTGAAAACACAGCGAAAACAATGTTCTGTGGGATAGCTGTGGTGATACTTACATGACTACGGAAATGTATGACTATCACCATTTAATGTCACTGAACTGGCCACTTACAGTGAATAATTTCGTAAAAATTTCATAGTGCACATTTTATCATAATTTTTACAACATTTATTTCAAAAGGACCAACAGTTTGCATGTTAAAGCCACAGGGTCATAACTTTGAGGCCAGTCTAGGCTATATAGACTAGTGGGAGAGGGGAGGAAAAGAAGGAGGAAGACAAGCAGACACACTGGAGAATTGGAGGGACAGAGAAAGAAATAGTAGGACAAAGATGAAAATCTCACCCTCTGGTCCCATTGCATATGTTATCAGGTAGACTCTCCCCTTCTATTTACCCATCCACCCATTCATTCATTTATTGAATAGGTAGTTATCAGATCCCAGCAATATGCAAAGCATGCCTTGGTGTTAAGAATGGAACAAAAAAGATCTTTTGGTGCTTTTATTTTTAAAGTTTTATTCACTTTTTATTCTTGTACATGCATATGTGTCTGTGTGACTCTGTCTCATGTGTGGGTGTGCTCATGGAGAAAAAAAAAGAAAAGTGTCAGGTCCCCTGGAGCTGGAGTCACAGGTGATTATGAGCTGCCCAATATGGGAGTTGTGGACTGAACATGGGCCTTCTGCAAGGGTAGCAACTGCTCTTAACTGCTGAGCCATCTCTCCATGCCCCCAGGAGCTAAGTTTTAATGGGAGAAACAGAATATACACAAATTAATAATAGACAAGTATGAAATATTTCAAGTAGTAAGTGACGTAGAAAAATAAGACAGAAAAGAGGGAGAGATTGTAACTTTTTTTTTTTGAGTGCTGAGGTTCAAATCAAGAGCCTCAACTACTCTAGACAAGTACTAGTCCTCAGCTCAGGAGTCCTCCAAATCTGTGGGCTTCAAACAGACATAGATCAAAAGTATTCCTGAAATTTTGCATCTAGCTTGGCATGGCGACACATGCATGCACCATCCCAGCCCTGCCTGGGAACATAAGTCAAGAGGATCACAAGTTTACAGACCATTCTGAACTACAGAGAGAGACCCTGTCTCAAAAATAAAATATTTTTGTTGTCAGCCTTGCCTTTAACAGGTAAAGCCATCACTCAAGTCTCTCAAAAATAAAGCAAAATGAAATGAAATACAAAAAAAGACTGGAGTAAACACTCCATTGCTACTAAAAAAAAAAGGTACACTTCTTTTGTCGTTATCTTCTAAGCAATATATGATAACTACTCTTCAACTAAAAGTTACATTACACTAAGTATTATAAGTCACGCGGAGGGGGGTGAATTTGAAGTACACAAGAGGATTTTCATACCTATATATTGACAGTGAATCTCAAGACATCCGGGATTTGGATGTTCTTTGAGAGTTATCCAACCAGTCCAGTGCACAGTAAGGGATGACAGCATGAGAAATGATTTCTATGATTTTTTAAAGGCATTTGGATACAACTCTGAATAAAAAGTAAGAGCAGGCCATGTAGACAGCTGGGGTAATAGTTTTAAGCAGGGCTGGTGAGATGGCTCAGCGGGTAAGAGCACCCGACTGCTCTTCCGGAGGTGATGTGTTCAAATCCCAACAACCACATGGTGGCTTACAACCACCCGTAATGAGATCTGACGCCCTCCTCTGGTGTGTCTGAAGTTGGCTATAGTGTACTTATGAATAATAATAGATGAATCCTTGGACCGGAGAGAGCAAGGACTGAGCTCAGGGACTGAGCAAGTGGGACAGACCGGAGCGAGCAGGGCGACCAGAGCGAGCGGGACAGACCAGAGTGAGCAGGGTTGACTGGAACAAGGAAAAAAAAAAGAAATCTGATGCCCTCTTTTGGAGTGTCTGAAGACAGCTACAGTGTAGTTACATATAATAAATAAATAAATCTTAAAAAAAATAGTTTTAAGCAGAAAATTAAGTCATATGACTTGGGCTTAGAAGGATCTCTCTGGCTGCTATGTTGAGATTAGACTAAAGGAAGTCAAGGAAAGAAATAAGACAATATTAAGAAGCCATCATAATAACACAGGTTGAAGTGATGGCAGCTGAAACTAATGTAGCAATAATGAAGATGTTATGCATATATTGAAGGTGGAGCCAACAGAATTTTCTCAAGTGCTATGCTTAGACAAACGTTGATTTTGGTTGGGTGTGTCCTTCTTATACAACTTATGAGTTCTTAAATAGACTCCAAAATTGAGAATGAAGGTGAGTATTTGGGAGTGAATAGCTGAGTTGTTGAGAGCAAACACTAGTCTTACAAACGGCCTGAGTTCAGTTTCCAGTACCCATGTCAGGTAGCTTACAACCATGTGTGAACTCCAGCTCTGAAAGATCCAAAATCTTCTAGCCTCTGAAAGCACCCTACAAGTGTGTCATACACAGAGAGAAAGAGGAAGAGGGAGAGGGAGAGGGAGAGGGAGAGGGAGAGGGCAGGAGACAGACACAATCATAAAAGTAAAAAAAGTTAAAGCTTATAACTACTACAAATAACAAAATCTTGAAAAATGACCTAAAAGCCCTGTCCTGGAACACCCATAACATAACACTTCTATATTTGACATGCGTACTATTTGTTCTTCTGGACATATGATGGCTTTATAATCTATTTAAATAAAAAGAATACAAAATTAATTCTATTTTCTTCTGTCACAGTTTGCCAAAATTTGTACAAATAATATTTGGTCTTATTTTCTTCTTTGGTATGAGAAAGTTTTTAATCAACATTGTAATAATATGACAAGGTTCTGACAAGCTCTCCTTTTTGTTTATATATTTGGCTTTTTTCCTCTCATATTTACATTTTGGTTCACCAAGAATTCTGAAAAACAAAATACAAAATTGATCTGAAAATGAGACATATAAGAATAGCTGGATGTATTTAAAATTGACATTGTATTATATTAAGCTATGGAATAATATAAAAAGTTGTTATTAATGATTCATACAATGAGTTAATATTTTTAGGCTTTTTGTGCCTTGAGCATTTGGTTTTCCAGACTGTTTATCTGTGCCCATGATAATTTCATCTATCATTTAATCAGGAGCTGCCAGATTTCATCAGAATGAGTCAGATACACTAAATAATAACCTAATATGCTCAAATACATAAAATATGCAAGATCACAGACAGGCAAAAATTCCTATTTGAAGAACACTTTCTGGCTTGTCTCTGTAACCGCAAGGTCTTTGATAAATTGTGTTTCATAAATTTACTAGAAAAATGGCACAGTCATTATGAAAGGTTTTTTTTAAAATAAAAGAACCACCGTATGATCCAATAATCTAACTTCTCTGTATTTATCCAAAACAACTGGCATTGAGATCAGAAAGCAATATTTGAACTTCCATATTCACTTCTGCATTCTCCATAACAGCTAAAGTATAGAAACAACTGTGGCTAAACTGACTAAGAGAAGGTGTTGCATGGCATGGAGGAATGTTATTCAGTATCAAAGATAATATCACCACACAGATGACAACCTGGGCCAACCTGGGCATTATGATAAGTGAAATAAACCTGCCACAGAAAGGGAAATATTTCAGTGTTCTACTTATATGTGGAGTCTAAAGTATTCAAATGCCTAAGAGCAAAGACTAGAATAATGGATCCCAGGAGCTAAGAAGAGTGGATGCCAGGGACTAGAGGACAGAGAACATGGCAGATGCCATTCACTGGTTATAAAGTTTCAGCTATGCAACATGAGTTACAGATATTTGTTATATATATATATATGACCTTGAATCTTCAATTAACGATTGAATTCAATCGTTATATCAATTATACTATGTGCTTAAAATTGATTAAGTGGTTACATCACAATATCAGAAAACTCTCACTCATTCCTACTAGGCAGCACTGAATGCTTCATGTACAGTTGTCCGTGCCCAGTGAATGATTTTCCACAGACTACTTTCTAGCACTGTTGATTCCAGCTCTTATTTATCTTCAGTTACACATTGGAAAATTCTGGCTGCTACATGCTTGCTAGATCAAGATCTGATCTTTTGTCCTGCACCATTAGTTAGCACATTGAGAAGTGGGAGTATTCCTGGAAGTCATTTCTATGCTACAGTGGCTGGTTATGGCACAGAAGTAACTGCCAGTAATGTGAATGTAGTTCATTAAATCCCTCATAAATGAAAATCAATTCAATTTCTCTTCTGAATGGCCACAAAAAAGTCCACAGCCACATCAATGCCAACCCCCCCCAAGAATGAGCAAAAGCAGAAATGAAATAAAGAAATCTTTTTGTCTGACTTCATTTTGCTTTGATCAATTTTGTTTGTTTGTCTTGATCTTTTTTGAGACAGTGTCTCGAATAACTCAGTCTCATCTTAAACTCACTTTGTAGCTGAGGAAGACCTTGATGTCCTGTCTCCATCTCCCCAGTGCTGTGATAGAGGCATGCACCACAACATCTCGCTCTGCTGTGACTGATTTCAACAGAATTATTTTATTCTTACAAATTTCACAAAAGCACACAGCCATGTTAGTGCCCTTACAAGGTCCTGGTAAAGAGCCATACCATTTAACTTCATTAGCTTCAGAGTATAAATCTGATACTAGATGTGGGATGTGAGAGAAAGAGAACAAGGCAGTGAGCGTAGCTCCATGGTAGACATCACTTGCTTAACACTTGTGAAGCCCTGTATTTGATCTCCATGTCCAAACCATAAAAAAAAAAAAAAACCAGTTGAGAATAATGACAAGGTTTTGGGGTCTGTATAAACTTACAATTTGCTAAAATACAGAAGATTAAGAAGGCTTCAGTTCAGATCCATCTTCCACACAAATAACCGACCCTGAGTGACACTTGTAAAGGTTCAATAGTGGCACTCATATCTTAGTAGTAACCAACAGCTATCACATTGGACTTAAAACCTGCTCAACAGGAGGGAAACCATATCTGATACTGAAAATCTAGCCAACTACCCAGGGCTAGTAAGGTCATACATGAGGAGGAGAACCTACTACAGCAACTTTACTAAACTAGAATAACTCTTTTTTAATATTTATTTATTTATTTATTTAATGTGTATGTAAGTACACTGCAGCTCTCAGACACACCAGAAGAGGGCATCAGATCCCATTACAGATGGTTTGTGGTTGCTGGGAATTGAACTCAGGACCTCTGGAAGAGCAGTCAGTGCTCTTAACCACTGAGCCATCTCTCCAACTCCTAGAATAACTTTTAACTGCATTCTTTTTTTTCCCTTGTTCTGGTCAACCTCGCTCTCTCTGCTCAACCCTACTCGCTTCCAGCCGGCTCAGCTCGCTCCGGCCAGCCCTGCTTGCTCCAGTCACCCCGCTCACTCCGATCGGCTCCGCTTGCTCTGGTTGGCCCCCACTCGCTCAGGCCATCCCTGTTCAGCCCCGCCCCCCCTTGCCCCCCCCCCCCCCCCCCCCCCCCCCCCCCCCCCCCCCCCCCCCCCGCTCGCTCCAGCCATCCCCGTTCGGCTCCGCTCCCTCTGGACAGCCCCGCTCGCTCCAGACAGCCCCGCTCGCTCTAGTGTCCCACTCGCTCAGGACAGCCCTGCTCGTTCCGGTTGGTCTCTCCAGTCCAAGGATTCGTTTTCTTATTATTCTTCATAAGTACGCTGTAGCTGACTTCAGACGCACCAGAGGAGGGCGTCAGATCTCATTATGGGTGGTTGTTCAATGGGATTTGAACTCATTACCTTCGGAAGAGCAGTCGGGTGCTCTTACCCACTGAGCCATCTCACCAGCCCTTTTAACTGCATTCTAAATACTCATCCTTATGCCCACATGTAAATATATATATCTCACCCCTTATCTTTGCAGCAGATAAAGTCCATCTCAGAAAACTACATCTAATCAAACTACAGAGAACAGGTGGTTGTAGGGTGCCTACCCCAAATGGTTACATTACAATGTAACTCCTGCAAGTAAGGCTCAGGGAAATTTGCAAAAGAGAAGGCAGAAAGAGTATAAGAGCCAGAGCCATGGGGCTGCAAAGTTTGCTATAAGATTATATCTCCTAGAAATGACAGCGAAGCTATGCCCATGCTACCTCTACAATATGGCTGCCTAAACAAGAGCTGAACAATGGCAACACTAAAGTGGCAGGGGGGGATCCCAAGGCACCCCATCTCTAGATAAAGAATTATAGGCAACTGAGAGAGGGGGAATTCATCTTCATCATGGATGAACCCCCAAATTTATCATTGAATACCAAATGGTCTGCTCTGAAATCATACACACACAAGCGACAGTAAACAGACTCAGCAGCCTATAGTTATATCTTCATGCAGACATGGAACAATAATCAGACAAAAATAGACCATAATTGGAAAGGCAGCAAAGGAGCATGGGACAGGTTAGACAGAGAGGACACTAGAAGGGTTGCTGAAAAAAAAGGGAAAGGGGAGAAATGATGTATTTATAATTTTTGAAGATTCATTTATGTATGTACTATATGTATGAGTGCTTTATCTGCATGTATGCCTGAATACCAGAAGAGGGCATCAGACCCCATTATAAATGGTTGTGAGCCACAATGTGGTTGCTGGGAAATGAACTCAGAACCTCTGGAAGAGCAGCCAGTACTCTCTTTTTATTTTTATTATTATTATTATTATTATTATTATTATTATTATTATTATTATTATTATATCTAAGTACACTGTAGCTGTTTTCAGACACACCAGAAGAGGATATCATATCCCATTACAGATGGTTGTGAGCCACCATGTAGTTGCTAGGATTTGAACCCAGGACCTCTGGAAGAGCAGTCAGTGCTCTTAACCACTGAGCCATCTTCCTAGCCGAAGCAGACAGTACTCTTAACTACTGCTGAGGCATCTCTCTGGCACTTTTTTTTTTTTTTAATTCTTAAACAAGTGTCTTCAGAATCAAAAGGAGAAGTTCAGTTTGGGAAGTGATGGTGCATGCCTTTGATCCCAGCAGGCAGATCTCTGAGTTTGAGGCCAGCCTTATCTACAGAGCAAGTTTCAGGATAGCCAGGGCTATGCAGAAAAACCCTGTCTAAAAAAAAAAAAAACTAAACTAAACAAACAAACAAAAAAACTTAAGGTAGGGACAGAAGAGATGGTTCTGCAGGTAAGAGCACTGACTGTCTTCCCAGCGGCTGTTCTTCCAAAGGGCCAAGGTTCAATTCCCAGCACCTAATTAATACTATGTGTAACACCATTTCCAGGGGATCCAGCCTGTCTTCTGGCCTCTCTAGGCACTATACATACCAGGAACCAAGACATACACATGGGTAAAATACCCATAAACATAAAATATAAATAAATCTTTCTTTAAATTAAGGTATCCATTAAGTAGTTAACAGGAAATATCAGTAGGCAGCTAGTTATGAGTCTGGAGTCCAAAGGGAAGTTGATTAAAGGGGGAAAAAGTAGGTAAACTACAGATGGTAAATTGCTTTTAATAACATGAAATTAGATATGGTAGAGTTAAGTATGGTGACACATACCATAAACCTAGCAATGTGGTAGATGAGGCATAATCACAGCATGAACTACATAAACTCCCAATAAGTGTGGGGCAAGGGAGATAACTCAATTGATAAAGTCTTTGCCACACCAGGTTCTGGATTCAATGCATCTCCAGCACCTGCATCAAAAAGCTAGACAACATAATCTATATGAAGTCTAGAATCCCAGTGCCAGGAAGGCAGAGACAGGAAGATCCCTGAGACTCACTGGCAAATGAGTCTAGCTAAAAAAATCCAGGAACTCCGGATTATGCATGCTCCTGTATGTACACAGACACATAGCCACACACTCATGACAACAAACAAACAATCAAAAATATGTATGTGAAAGAACGAGGAAGAGAAATCAAGTGGGCTAGGACAGAGTCCGTGAGAAATTCCATTCGAGGAATTGGAAAAAGAGGTAAAGGAGGTCAAGAAAAGAAGTGATAAAGTCAAAAGGAGGCAGGAGAGAACTCGTGTCCTACAAGCCAAGTATACCATTTCAAGGTGGAAGCAGTGATCAGCTATTTCCAGTTGTGCGAGGAAAGAGTTGAACACTAGAATCAACTGATGTGTTGATAAAAGAAAACGAAGAATAAAACTGTAGAAGAGTAATAATATTTCATGGCTTGGAACCTGCTTTTCTCCCCTAGATTCTTCCCNAAAAAAATCCAAACACAATTTTGAGTGCAGATTAGGTTTCTGAATTCTGGAATTGGTAAATAAAAGCTACAGGCATTGCCATATTGCCTTCAACTTATTTTCTCATTGATAATATATAAAAATGCCTCTCCCCATCTTCCACCCTCAACCTTTGAAGCACTGAATAGTAATAATCTTTTAATCCTTTCCAATTTGATAGATTTTAAAATAGCTACTTAATTTGCATCACTTTGATCACTGGTGAAAGAGAACAGCTTTACGTGTTTATTTCCATTTGTATTTCTCCTTTTGTATGACAACTAGGTTGTTTGCCAAGTTTTCCATTTGAAGACGTGCCTTCCTTTTATTTTAATCAATTTGTTAGAATCATGCTATGTAAGTTGAAAATCTTTCTCTGAATATATTGTTTGGTTTTCAACATTAATTACAGGATTTTTAATAGAAGCTTTTAAAAATGTGATCTAAGCTTTCATTACTCCCTTTTAATGGCTTCTGCCTTCAATGTCTCATCTGATTGTTTTTAACAAAAGCTACAGAAATGGATTTTAAGATTATTAACCCAAAGCTTAGTGAGAACACGTTTTCCTTTCATAGCTAATCAGGCATCTGCAACAGGGACAAAATTGCTTTTCTCCACCCCCAACTTTATATTATTGGCAAAAACCATTACCTAATTGAGACTTCTGTGTATTCAATGGATGCTTCTGTGTATTTGGCTTGACAATGCCCAGGGACTAATGGGACTATGTGTTCTCTCTAAGGAAAATGAGTACAAACATGAGTAAGGCAGCCTAATAGGAGATTGTATATGTCTTTTACAAAACAGCATTTTCAGCATATGGAGGGCAGCACAATTGCTTTCAATGCATTTTGGTTGATTCCATTTAAAAAACCCTGTTGAAATACAGAAATTCTGTTCTAAAACACTTCTGAGACATGAGTTCTTTGAAAGCTCTTGAGGTAAGACATTTCTTCCTTGCGTGAGTCACTAGGAATCCATGAAATGAAGTAAATTATACAGTATTTGTATACTAAAAGTTGAATTTTCTTTTCATCTAAAAGCTTACACACGTTTCCATTGCCTGCTTCCCATCCTTTCTCGTCACTTAATCCTGTTCTCATCACCCTTTCTTGTTCTCCTTTCTACATATTATACTTCATCTGCATGTACATTTGTTTACATGTATAGTATATGCGCGTATTGCTGAGATCTCCATGTGAAGGAGAACATGTGAGTTTTTTCCTTTGACATTTGAGTCATGAAAGAAAATATAAAGTTTTTTTTTCTGGTTTTAACTCTGTAGTGGGTTTGGGGGTGGTTGTGATGGATAAGTGCATAAAAATGTGTTTAAAAGTCAAAGTATAAAGTCTATTGTGAAGCCCCACAGCTTCAAAATGGCTGTTCTCACTGTATAGAAAATCACTGAGATGTTTGGAGTTTAAGGCACTACATAATGGTTATATTTCCAAGATTTAATAATAAAAATTTAATAAATAATAAAAGCATGTACAAGATAATTTTGCTATGAACTGAATATAATGTTTTTTAATAATTAATATGTCAATTTTTTAAATGTGGTCAATTTTTTTCCTCTTTTTTTTTTCCCTTGTTCCAGTCAACCCCACTCACTCCACTCGACCCCGCTCGCTCTGGCCGGCTCCGCTCGCTCCGGCCAGCCCCGCTCGCTCCAGTCAGCTCCACTTGCTCCAGTTGGCCCCGCTCACTCCAGCCAGTCCTGCTCACTCCGGCCAGCCCTGCTCACTCCGGTCCAAGGATTCGTTTCTTATTATTCTTCATAAGTACACTGTAGCTGACTTCAGATACACCAGAGGAGGGCGTCAGATCTCATTACGGGTGGTTGTAAGCCACCATGTGGTTGCTAGGATTTGAACTCATCACCTTCAGAAGAGCAGTCAGGTGCTCTTACCCGCTAAGCCATCTCAACAGGCCCCGGTTAATTTTTGAAAAATGTTATCAATCACCTATGGAGCACAGTTCTCAGTCTTTGTTTCCCCAAAGTAGTTGGGGTGTTTAATACAGAAATTTTGAATTCAGTAAGTATTCAAAACAAGAAAAGTCAAATAGAGTGTCCAGCCTTCAAGTACTACAAAAAGCTTATATATATATATATATTTTCTTTTAAATGTTACTTAAAATATCACAGTGCTGGAACAGTGAATACGTGTGCTTCCTACTACTTAAGTTCAACCTCCAAGACCTACATGGTGAAAGGAGGGAACCGACTCCCACAGATTGTTTTCTGGGCCATCATATGTGCACTACGGCACATGAGCACACACACACACACACAGAGTTTTTAATTCAACAGTGTGGGCCACTAGAATTGTTTTTTCTTTCTTTTTTTTTTTTTTTTTTTGAGACAGAGTTTCTCTGTGTAGCCCTGGCTGTCCTGGAACACACTCTGTAGACCAGGCTGGCCTCAAATAGATTTTTTTCTTTATCCTTAATATCAGAAATGGAAAGTTATGAAGTAATCGTAACATAAAACTGATAACTATCCAGAAATTATGGCAAAACAAACTATCCATTCATCAAAGCAATAAGCATTTAGAACAAAATAAGAAATGTACTTGGAAGCTTTGTGGAAAAGGCTTCTATGTAATTCTATGTGGGTCCTAGATGTGTGTGCATATGTATGTATCCATGTAAAGCACTACTATAGAACATAAAACAAGTCCACACAAATATCACCTTATACAGACATTTTTGGTTATTGATTTGTTGTTATATAAGACAAAGGTCTCACCATGTTGCCCAAACTGACAACAAACTCTTATGCTCAAAAGATCCTCTATCTTATTCTTCCCAGTGGTTGAGACTATAGGAATGCCATACTAGGGCCAATTAATGATGTATCTTAGTCTTAAATAGGAAGATTCGATGTGATGTCAGTTCCTACAAATTGTCTACATATCCTACACAAACACAACCAAATTTCAGAGAGAAATTATCTGAAGGGCAAGATGAGGAACTTGACATAATTATCATATAATAAATACATTAATTTATGAAAACACAAGGGTAACGAGTGGGAACTGAACCTATCTCTCAGTAAAATGAGAAACAATGCCATCAGCTGAGATTGAAGCTATGAGAACAGATACAGGAGTTTGAGGAGAAAGCGGGTGTTGTAAGGGGGGCCAGGCGTGGTGGCGCATGCCTTTAATCCCAGCACTTGGGAGGCAGAGGCAGGCAGATTTCTGAGTTCGAGGCCAGCCTGGTCTACAAAGTGAGAAAGTGAGTTCCAGGACAGCCAGGGCTATACAGAGAAACCCTGTATCGAAAAACAAACAAACAAACAAACAAAAAAGGTGTTGTAATGGTCTTTCTCACAGATCTGGAATCCGCCGGGGCTGGGGCTATCTTACTATTTCCTGCTATTACTATTCCCGACTGTTTTCTGCATGGCCCTTCATCGAGGCAAGAAATATATGGACTAGTGTTGTTGCTTTGCCACTATAGGTCTTGTGATGATACATACCAACTTATAATTATTGTACACTAACCACAGTGTGACTGATTATTTCCACCTGGTGTCATTGTGACCCATTCCCCACCAATGGTTCTAAGTTGAGACTGGAGTATGGCCATGTGGCTGTCAAAATATTTTTCTAACAACTGAGATTCCATTTTAGACTCTCCAGTTCTAAAATGTGTCCTTCGTCATCGCCCTTAGAAAGGAGGTCATTTGGATACCACACCTTCCTACTATACCTTTATCCTGTAATAACGCGCACATTTGTAAATATGGCTTTTTGGATTCTGTGGTCTCCATTAAAAACTAAACCCTGTTTACCTTCCATTATTAATTCATTGTAAAAAAAAAAAGCATCTGGAAGAATGAAATAGACCTTTAATAGAAATACATCAGGTCTAGAAAGACAACTCATTTGGTAAAGTGCTTGCCAAACACGTATGAGGACCTGGTTTAGATATACAGAATCCATGTAAAACACATGCACGCATATACACACACACGTGCATAAACATTAAAACACACACACACAGAGAAATATTATGATGAACTATATAACTTCAATTGGTGAGCCATAATAAACCATTTCTCACTATATTCATTATTATTTTGTTTCTATGATAAAACACCATGACCAAAAAGCAAATTATAAAAGAGTTTGTTTTGGCTTACAGTTCCAGAGTTAGAATCCATCATAGCAGGGAGGCGTGGTAGCAAACAGCAAGTGTATCTGGAAAAGCAGGAAGCTGATAGATTACATGTTTAAGCACAAATATGAAGCAAAGAGAGTGAACTTGAAGTAGGGAAAGGTTATGAATTCTCCAAGCTCATCCCCATTGATGAGCTTCATCCAACTGGTTGTACCACCTCCCCAAGCAGTACCGCCAACTGGAGAACAAGTGTTCAAATGTCTAAGTCTATGGGGAATATTTGTCATTCAAACTACCACACTCCTTGAAGTTACTGCTCATCAGGCACAGCAATGAGTCATTACCTAGCGGGCAAGTAATCTTCTCCCGTGAACTCAATTCCTAATGTTGTGGTTTTGCTGTTACAGCCTTGGTCCTTCATATAGCATATGGCCTGATTTCTTGCACTTCATAAGGAAAATCCGGTACACAAGCCATTTGCTCTGGTCACTCTGGGAAAGTCAAGGTCCAAATCAGAGGGCTCTTATTTGCTACCACTTCCAAATAATGCTCTCTGGTCACAATGTTCTGACAGGTGATTTTCTCAGTGCAAATTCCCCAAATAATATTTCAGATTAACAACAAAGTGCTCATATGTTTACTTGAGATCATCCCAGCTCTAGACCCAATGGCTCCTGAGGAAGCCAAGAAAACAAAAGTTTCTAAATCCTCCAATGAGATAAGCAGCCACTGGGCCCTGTTACAAAGAGACTCCGTGCCTGGGAGACCTTGCTCAAGCAGCCAGTGAATTTCCTTAATATTTCATCACTGCAACAGAGACCAAGAGGTGATTATGAAATTGAAGACCCTGTCATGGAAAGCAGACTTATAAAGGCCCCAGAAAGGATTCTAGATAAAGCATAAAAGGTGAGTGTGATCATACATGTCTGAGAAAAGGGGACATTGAAAAGAAGGCAGGTGTGTAACTACATACCATAGATATTTACACATCCATGTTTTATTGCTACACTATTCACAATAGCCAAGATATGGAATCTGGCTAGGTGTACACAGAGAGAGGGGGGAGGAGGGAGGGAGGGAGGGAGAGAGAGACAGAGAGAGAGAAAGAAAGAGAGAATTTTAAGCAGCCCTAAAGTAGAGTATAATTAGAGTTAATTATATTAACAGGGATATGCCAAGCATCTAAGAATCTAAATTTTGTTACTGTGAGTTTTTCAAAATCATAGTAGCACGCCTTTAATCCCAGCACTTGGGAGGCAGAGGCAGGTGGATTTCTGAGTTCGAGGCCAGCCTGGTCTACAAAGTGAGTTCCAGGACAGCCAGGGCTATACAGAGAAACCCTGTCTTGAAAAACAAACAAACAAACAAACAAACAAACAAAAAACCAAAATCATAGTAGCATGAGAGGTGAGGCTGGGGAGAATTGAAGAACAGAGCAGGAGATGCAATGCTGGTCTGTATTAACAGCTTTAGGTTGTCTCATCATGGATGTCCTACTGCTCCATAGACATAAGTCTATCTTGTACTGCTGAACTATTGTTTCTAAGGGTTTTACTTGCTTTTATATGTCCACTTCAATTAAGGAAATTTTAGATACAGCACTCTAACTTCCTATTTAGCAATTTCTTTAATGATAAACATTAATGCATGATATACCAGATATTTGGTAACTATGAATTACCAGAAGATTAATAACATCATTCACACTAATTAATGTATTTTAGGAAAGGCCATGCATATTTATCAACTCGGGATTATACAATCAAAGGAATAAAAAGTACTTCCTTGGAGAGTATTAAATAAATAAATAAATAAATAAATAAATAAATAAATACAATATTTCATTAGTGTTGGCAATGTTCCTTTGAGCATCTTTGGATGCTAGAAATGTATGCATAAATTTAATGATCTAGATCATCCCAGCTTCATTTAAGAGTTTTAGCTCATTGGAAGTATTTTCTAATATATTATGTGGGCCAGGGGATAAAACTATTGCTAGATCTCGTGCTAAGGATGTGTCAGGCCTAAGTTCAATTCTCCATCTTCAGCACAACACTTTTAAAACACGTGTGTGTTTGGGAAAAACCCCTGTGATGTTTACAGTGCTTTCTGGAGAAAATGACCCATAACTCCTTTCAAACCCTGAAAAGAATGTTTGAAAAGACTAGTCTGCAGATTCCTGTGAGACATGAAAATTTCATAAAAGTCCATAGAAGGTTTGACCAGAGAAAAACACACCAATTCTTAGCTCAGGAGTGATAAAACTATTAGAACAACTCATAGTCTGAATCTATTTTGCCACCTTTTTTCAAACTGTGCGGTAAAAATAGCTTTCAAAATATATGTATTAGTCACAATGGTTTTCTAGAGCAACAGAACTTAAAGTATATATATATAGAAAGGGGATTTATTAGAATGACTTACAGGCTATATATAGAAAGGGGATTTATTAGAATGACTTACAGGCTATGGTCCAGCTAATTTAATAATGGCTGCCTATAAACAGGTCCAAGAATTCAGTAATGGCTTAGTCCACGAGGCTAGATGTGTCAGATGAACTTTTAGTGTATGCCAGAATTCTGAAGTAGGTCCTCGTACCAGTGAAGAAATGGACTTGTCAAGAAGAGTGAGAACAGCAGGCAGAGAACAAACTTCCTTCTTCCATGTCCTTTATATAGGTTGCCAGCAGAAGATATGGTCCATATTAAAGGTGGGTCTTCCCACCTCAAATAATCTGGATTAAAGATGGATCTTCCCACTTCAATGATATCAACTAGAAGTGTGTCTTCCCACTTCAAAATATTTAATTAAGAAAAACTTCCTCACAGGTGTACCCAATCATTTGGGTTTTAGTTAATTTCATATGTAGTCAAATTGACAACCAAGAATAGCCATCACAGTATATTTAATGACTCAGGGAAAAAATAAAAGACAGCTGTTTTATGGCTCATAAACAGCATAAGAAATTCAAACATAATGTCCATATATAAATAAAGTTTTATTAGACCACAGACTCATTCCACAGGGGCTGCACAGGTCTGTACCAGTTGGCATCCTAGAGCTGAAATGAGAAGTGGACACGGACACATGTCCTCATTAACCCAGAAGCAATCCCTCAGTGATAACCACTTGAAATGGAAATTTAGTTTCATCCAAGGTAGTCTCACTGGGGAAACAAACTACTCTTTTTTTTTATCTTTTATTTATTTATTTACGCTCCAGATTTTATTCCTCTTTCTTATTTATTTATTTATTTATTATATGTAAGTACACTGTAGCTGTCTTCAGACATTCCAGAAGAGGGCATCAGATTTCATTATGGATGGTTGTAAGCCACCATGTGGTTTCTGGATTTGAACTCGGGACCTTCAGAAGAGCAGTCGGGTGCTCTTACCCACTGAGCCATCTCACCAGCCCTTTATTCCTCTTTCAATCCACCCTCTGACTGTTCCACATCCCATACCTCCTCCCTGTCACCTGTGTCCACAAGGATGTCCCCACTCCCCATCCACCCCCACCCCACCTGACCTCTAAACTCCCTGGAGACTCCAGTCTCTTTAGGATTAGGTGCATCATCTCTGAATAAACACAGACCCAGAAGTCCTCTACTGTATGTGTGTTGGGGGGGGGCTCATATCAGCTGGTATATGCTGTCTGTTTGGTGGTCCAGTGTTTGAGAGCTCTCGGGGGTCCAGATTAATTGAGACTGCTGGTCCTCCTACAGGGTCGCCCTACTGCTCAGCTTCTTTCAGCCTTCCCTAATTCAACAACAGGGGTCAGCTGCTTCTGTCCATTGGTTGGGTGCAAATATCTGCATCTGACTCTTTCAGCTGCTTGTTGGGTCTTTCAAAGGGCAGTCATGCTAGGTCCCTTTTTGTGAGCACTCCATAGCCTCAGTAATAGTGTCAGGCCTTGGGACCTCCCCTTGAGCTGGATCCCACTTTGGGTCTGTCGCTGGACCTTCTTTTCCTCAGTCTCTTCTCCATTTCCATCCTGCAGTTTTTTCAGACAGGAACAAAAGTCAGAGGTGTGACTGCGGGATGGCAACCCCATCCCTCACTTGATGCCCTGTCTTTCTACTGGGGGTGGGCTCTATAAGTTCCCTCTCCCTACTGTAGGACATTTCATCTAAGGTCCCTCCCTTTGAGTCCTGGGATTCTCTCACCTCCCAAGTCTCTGGTGAATTCTGGAGGGTCCCCCCAACCTTCTATCTCCCGAGGTTGCCTGTTTCCACACTTTCTGCTGGCACTCAGGGCTTCAGTCCTTTTCCCTCACCCAATACCAGATCTGGTACCCCTCCCCACCCCCACCCCCGCCCCTACTCCTCCACATCCACTTTCCCTCCCAGGTCCCTTCCTTCCTCCCTCCCTCCCAGCTTGTGATTGCTTTCTTCTCTCTCCCAAGTGGGACTGAGGCATCCTCACTTGGGCACTTCAACCTGTTAACCTTCTTGAGTTCTGTGGACTGTATCTTGGGTATTCTGTGCTTTTCTTTTTTGCTAATATCCACTTATTAGTAGGTGGCCAACAGACAATGAACTCAATGGCAGCTTTGGAGGCTCCTCTTCTCATAATATCATGTCAGGACTTTCTTCCTTCTCCTTTTAGATTTATCTTATTATTTTTTATTTTATTTGCATATTTTTCTTCTCTCTTTTCACCCTGTAGATCCTTTGTATATATGTATAATGGCTTCGAGTTCTGTGCTTTTATGGGATTCCTGAGTGTGCAAACGAGTGTTGGGCCACTCTTGGACTCTTTGGTTGTTTGTTTTATCCGATTCCAGTGTGCTAGTTTTTGTTTTATCTTATTATATTTTATTTCATTATTATCCCATTAAAGCCTATTTGTTTTTTAATAAGAGACAAAATGAGGGTGCATCTGGATGGGAAGGGGGTCATAAGGATCTGGGATGAGTAGCAGGATGGGAAATTGTAATAGGGATATATTATATTAGAAAAAAATTCTATTTTCAATAAAGGGGGGACCAAAAGCCTCCTTTACTCATTCATTGAAAGACCCCGGGCGAAAGGACTCCCCCATGTTCTGACTCAGGAGAGGCGAAACCACAAATCACTCATGAGAAATGGCCTTGATGCAAACAGCAAGAGGACTTTTATTCTGGAGCACTCTGAGGCCCAGGTTGTAGGACCATGGACCCTGAGTAGCTGGATAAGGGGGGTATTTAAAGGAAGAAACCACAACTCAAGGGGTGGGGAGGGTGAAAAATACCAGAAATACCAGTTAGGAGTCACGAGGAAGTACAAAGTCTCAAGGAATACCTGGTAATTGTGCGGGTTATCTCTCAAGATAGTTACTGTGAGCCTTTAACAACAGCACATTTGCATAGTGGCTTCCAGCAGCAGGTGGATCAGCTGGATCAGGGTGACTTTCTTTGAACAAACACTTCCTGAACCCAAGAAGGGCTAAGTCCCAGTTCTTCATTAACGAACACTTCCTGAACCCAGGAAGCAGATGGGTAGAGGAATGTCGCTATCTGTTTTACGATTAGCATGTCTTGGAGCACTGAGTCACAAAGATCACATTCCCAGGCCTGGGCCAAGGCATGTTCTTCACATATTCATTTCCTATAGTATAACAAATTATCAGAACTAAGTGGCTCAGTACCACACGAGTTTATTATCTCATTGTTTCTCTAGGTTTTGGCATGATTTAGCAGAGCACTGTTCTCAGTATCACCAGGCTAAACTTAAAAGTTTTGGCTGTATCCAGAACAGCCATTTCATCTAAGTCTCAAAGTATCCCTTTTCCTCTTTCTTTCTTTTCTTCATGTTCTCTTTCTTTCATCCCTCCATTTTCTTTTTATTCATTTTTTTGGCACAGGGTGCACACTGTATCCCCAAGCTATCCTTAAACTAGCAATCCTCTTGCCAGTGCTGGCATTACAGACATGTGTCAGTGTTGTGATTATAAAAAGATAAAGGAATATTAAGATATGTTCTATGGAGGTATGGTGTGGTGTGGGGGAAGGGGGTGCCTCGGTGGGCCCATGCCAAGGCATCCCTTCCCCCTGAGAGACCAGCCACACCACTATTCAGAGCATGTGAAGGGGAGTTAAGAGGGTAGTAGAGGAAAAGAAAGGCAGAGAGAAGGAGAGAGTAGAGAAGTAAAGGCAGGCCATGACCATGTGGAGAGAGAGGGAAGGGAATGGGGAGAGAGGGGGAACAAGGGGGAAAAAGGTAAGAGAGAGAAGCAGGAGTAAGAGAGAGGAGGGGCAAGCAGCCCCTTTTATAGTGGGCCAGGCCTACCTCACTGTTGCCAGGTAACTGTGGGAGTGGAGTCCAGACAGAATACCAACAGTCAGCACACCCTCAAAATCCTCTTGGAAACTCATGTTTCCATAAAGTAGTACCTTGCACTGGTACAACTGAGATGCCCTGTGTTATATTGGACTTCAGCTCAGGGATACTCTTAACTCTTGAAGGCTGCGTATCTTCCTTGGCATGAATCCCTTTTACCCTCTTTAATTTTTTTTAAAGTAATTTGAATCTCCCTGGGAGAAAGAGAATGTCTGGTTTACTTTAAAGATTTGAATATTTCAAGAGTCTTTAAACTCTTGAAACCTGTCCCCAGCAATGTACTTCCTCCAACAAGGGCATACCTCCTAAGCTACTCACTAGGGACCAAAGGCCAGAACCTAGGAAGACGCTCATTCAAACCACTCCAGAGATCATACAGTCCACTTGTTATCTGGTCCTTTACAATATCTTCCTCCTCCTTCACGATTTTTTTTTAGTGTGTGTGTGTGTGTGTGTGTGTGTGTGTGTGTATTTTCATACGTGGGTCACAATGGGCATGTGGAAGTCAGAAAACAACTTTAAAGAGTATTTCTCTTTTCACCATGAAGGTACCAGGGATACAACTTAGCTCATTAGGCTTGGCAGCAGGCAACTTTACCCAATGAGCCATCTCACTGACCTATAGCATGGTTTCTGACCCTGGTTGCAAATTAAACTGGGATTTAAACTAAAGAACTGTGTGATCACTGCTGAGCAAATAACACAGATAATAGAGCAGAAAGAAGCTATTATAGGAATGGAAAAATAGCATCAAACTGTTTATGCTCTTCATTTTTATTTATTTGTTTATATACTTTCTTATATACTATGCAGGGAGACTAGGCTGGCCTCAAACTCATGATCCTTGTGACTCAAACTCCCAGGTGGTGGGAGGTATATGCTACCACACCTAGATGTATTTAGACTCTTCACAACACACACACACACACACACACACACACACACACACACTGCAAATTCATGATACTGAACTAATGAAAACTTTTGAAATGAATCATTTCCAGCACACATTAATGAATAATAAAAGAAGTCATGTCATAAAGTTATCTAGAGCCATCTTTATTGAATTGTGATATATTTGCTTCTTTGGGTTGTTTCTATTTGTTATGTTTGTTTGTTTGTTTGATTGATTGACGTGCTAGGGATTAAGCCCTGGGATTTGCTCAAACCAGAAAGACACCTTACCACTGAGATACATCCCCAGGCCTGTTTTGAGACAAGGTCTCCCTATGTAACCCAGGCTGGCCTTGAACTAGTTATCATCCTGCATTTGCTTCCCAAGTGCTGGGTATACATGCATGTTCCATGTGCAGCTTGAATATTGGCTTCTTTTGAAAGTACTAAAGGGCATACACTTGAAGTCCTCCGTTATAGCCTCCTCTGATCTCATGGTACCCTGTCCCACTATTTTTCTACCATATGTTCCTCTACCCAGTGACACCCTTTGCTGTTTTGATGCTTTAGTAAATAGGAGGTAGTATTTATTCAGAAATTTGATCTTTTTCAATGTAATATTTTTATTGACTCTGAGAATTTCACATTATGCACCCCAGTCACACTCATTTTTCAGTCTGCCCACCACCCTTGTAACCTCTCCACCCCTTCCAAAAAATAAAAAATATAGCTAACAAAAATTTGACTTGTTTTCCATGCAATTTTTATGCCCAATGTGTTTATGATTTTTTTTCTTTTTTTTCTTTTTTTTTCCTTTTTTTTTTTTCTCGAAACAGGGTTTCTCTGTGTAGCCCTGGCTGTCCTGGAACTCACTCTGTAGACCAGGATGGCCTCAAACTCAGAAATCCACCTGCCTCTGCCTCCTGAGTGCTGGGATTAAAGGCGTGTGCCACCACTGCCCAGCTGTGTTTATGATTTTTCCACCTCTTTGGGTATAGTTAAATGAAATGTGTTCACTTTAACTGCCATATAGTATCCTACAATATGACTTTAGCATGATTCCCATTTCTCTTCTACTAATATTGTTCATTAGGACTCTACACAGCCATTTTCCAGTATAAACAATTCTACCATGAACAATCCTATGCACTGTCTTTACTCAGATATGAAAAATACCTTTATCATATTTTTCAAAAAGTATAATTCCTTGGGGGCTGGTGAGATGGCTCAGCGGGTAAGAGCACCTGACTGCTCTCCCGAAGGTGATAAGTTCGGATCCCAGCAGCCACATGGTGGCTCACAACCATCCGATCTGGTTCCCTCTTCTGGAGTGTCTGAAGACAGCTACAGTGTACTTACGTATAATAAATAAAATAAATTTATAAAAAAAAGTATAATTCCCATTTTCTTTTATTTTGAAACTGAGTCCCTGACATCTAAGCTAACCCAGAAGTTATAGTCTAGCCTGAAATTCATGATCCTTCTGCCTCTGCCTCCATGGTGCTGAAATTAAAGGCACGTGCCACCATACACCACCTTAAAAGTAGCTCTTGTGGGTCTAAGAAAATATAAGCTCATCTTTATTATATGCCAACAAGTTCTCCTCTAAGACAATTGTGTAAATATATGCTCTAACGGGGAACAGTTCCCTTTTCCTCCAAAGTCCTAACAGATAACAAGCATTATTCAGTTTTAAATTTTACCAATCTCATGGCTATGAAGTAGTCATTATTATTTAATTTTGCATTTTCATGATTATAAGTTATATTAAATGTTTCCATATTTTCTTGTCCCTTCAGATTTCCTCTTCTGTGAACAGCCCTTGACAATTTTCCTCTTAAAGCACTTGTTAGTTTTTAATTGATGTGTGCTTTTTACATATTCTGAATACTAATCATCATCATTTATATTCATGTATTCATTCTCGTGGCAAGTAAGTATTGCATTAGTATATGCTATGTGCTGGACATTATTTGAGAACCAAAGAATATGGCAGCCAGAAAAAAACAAAGCTTCCACTCTCAAGGGATGATTTCTAATGAAGAGACAGACAATAAATAAAAGAGCAACTAGGTTATAGACAGTCAGTATAATAAGTACTAGGGAGACAAAAGGGAAGAAAGTGGTGTTATTATCAACAGGCTGTCCAAAGAAGGATTATCTATCCGAAGTGACACTTGGAGAGAGACATCAATGAATTGAAGGAGAAAGTCAAATACATATTTATATAAAGAATATTCTATTCAGAGGAAGATCAGAGGCTAAAGGTCTTGCACTGGGGATGTAACTCAATGGAATATAGTGTTGCCTGGAATGCACAAAGCCCTTGGTCCCATCCACAGCACCACAAAAAGAAAGTTGTAGGGAGCAGCCAGCATTCTGCTTGATTTCCTCATGTGATGGTTTCTTTTCATATACATAAAAGTTTAAACTTTCTTTTTTTTTTTTTTTTTTTTTGGTTTTTTGAGACAGGGTTTCTCTGTGTAGCCCTGGCTGTCCTGGAACTCACTTTGTAGACCAGGCTGGCCTTAAACTCAGAAATCCTCCTGCCTCTGCCTCTGCCTCCTGAGTGCTGAGATTAAAGGCGTGCGCCACCATGCCCAGCAAAAGTTTAAACTTTCTAATGTTATATAATATATCAAGATCTTATTTTATCAATTTATATTTTATGAAACTCCTAACTACACAGGGTCATAACGATGTTTGCTTATGATTTTTATGTTTGCGTTTTCCAAAGTTTGTAAATACTTGTCATATTTAGGTTAAAAAAAAAGATCACTTTGAGGGGCCTGTCAGCTAGCTCAGTTGGTAAAGGCACATGCCGCAAAGGCTCATGACATAAGTTTGATCCCTGGAACCTACATAGTAGAAGGAGAGAAATGGACTCCTACAAGTTATCTTCTGACCTTTACATGTATGCTATAGTATGTTTGACCACACACAGACATACTCACAAGCAAATAGAAATGCATAAAAACATGACTAATGTTGTTAAACCACAACATGAGCTTGTTTATGTAAATGGCTTGTAGTTAAGATGTAATTTTTGTTTTCCTTGTGAACAACCAATGGTTCCAGGAACATTTATTAAATGATCTTTTATTTTTACACTGTTCATGCATCAGGTTCCAATTTACATGTAGATGTGTTTCTGGGCTCTATATGGATTGCAGTTCTATTTTATTCTGTACTGTCTTAATTACTAAAACGTATAGAAAGTACTGAATCTGGCAGGCCACATTGTTGTTTTCATGCTGTCTTGACTAACTTGGTCCTATTTGGAACATCAAGTGCAATTGCATCCAAGGTCTAAATGCATATCGAGAGTTTGATACCATTGCATTAGTAAGCATTCTCTAAACATGAACAAATTTTACCCCTGCATTAACTGAGATTTTCATTTAATATTCTTGCGATTTGAATATGAAGACATCCCTCACAGGCTCATGTTTTGATCAGCTGATCCCCAGAATGTGGTGCAACTTTGAAGACAGTGGAGTCTTTAGGAGGTGGAGTCTGGCTAATAGAAATTGGTGACTGGGGAAGACAGAAGTTATACCCGTGTCTGATTCCAACCCAGTTTCTCCAGTTCTTGCCTGCTGCACCATCTGAAACCATGAGGGAAAATAACCTTTTCTCCCTTAAGTTGATTCCAGTGGGCATTTTGTCACCAAAATGACAGAAATAACAAATACAAATATCTTTCAGAGAGCAAATTTATTTTTTTTATTGTTTTGCATATAAGACCTTCACAGGGGGCTGGTGAGATGGCTCAGCAGGTAAGAGCACCCGACTGCTGTTCTGAAGGTGATGAGTTCAAATCCCAGCAACCACATGGTGGCTTACAACCACCCGTAATGAGATCTGACACCCTCCTCTGGTGCATCTGAAGTCAGCTACAGTGTACTTATGAAGAATAATAAGAAAAACGAATCCTTGTACTGGAGAGACCAACTGGAGCGAGCGGGGCTGTCCGGAGTGAGTGGAGCTGAAAGGAGACGGCTGGAGCGAGGGGGGGGGGGGACGGGGATGGCCGGAACGAGCGGGGCCAACCATAGCAAGCGGAGCCAATCAGAGCAAGCGGGGCGACTGGAGCGAGCAGGGTCGAGCGGAGCGAGCAGGGTTGAACGGAACAAGGGAAAATAAATAAATAAAGTAAATAAATAAATCTTTAAAAAAAAAGACCTTCACATGTTTTTCTGATTATTCTTGGATATCTTTCAGGTTTTACTACTACTCTAGACTCAAGTTGGCAGTACTGATTATTTTATATTTTTATGTATCCTCAAGCCTTGTTAAGGAGTCCTCTTTTTTCAATAGTTAATATATGTTCTCTTGTATTTTTATGTAAACAATACATCATCTGTCATTTCAATTTATCCTTACATTTTACTTATATTCTCTCCTTCTTACAATTTTTATTACTGACCCCCATAGTACAAGATTGAAAAGGGGTGACCCTAGCTAAGACTCCTGAAAATTGCTTAAGTAAATTATAGAAAGTCCACATGAAGGTACTATGTACTACAATTAAAAGTATGTTGTGGAAGAATATTAATTTGCTTGAAATAGTCACAACCCAGTACTAGGTTAAAATGAAGGCTTCAAAATACATGTAAAATATAATTCTGTCTTGGAATAAGTATATAAATACAATTGTAAATGTAATTGTAGATACATAAAAATATTAAAACCCTTAATGTTTCTCTCTGGGTGATAGAAATTATAGATAAATTTTGTATTTTAGTAAGTTTTCTGCATTTGGCCTATAGTTACTTCTATAACTATAAAAAATGTTTAAAAGATCAGATATGACAAACAAAGGACTTTTGTACAAAAATAGGGATTATTTTGATATTCCCTATTAAAAAATAAGGGAAACTTAAAAAAAAGAAAGAAAAAGAAAAGAGGTGCTGGGGGGGGGGGGAGTTGAAGAGATTGCTCAGTGGTTAAGAGCATGAACTGCTTACTGTTCCAGAAAGACCTAAGTTCAATTCCCAGCACACACGAGGCAGCTCATGACCACTTGTATGTAACTCTGACTCCAAAGGATCTGATATTCTCTTCTGGCCTCTGAAAATACCTGTACTCATATGCATATCTACACCTACACACACATACATAAACACACACACACACACACACACACACATTAAAAATAAAAAAGATCTTTTAAATTTTATTTTCTCGCACTTGGGAGGCAGAGTCAGGTGGATTTCTGAGTTCAAGGCCAACCTGGTCTACAAAGTGAGTTCCAGGACAGCCAGAGCTACACAGAGAAACCCTGTCTTGAAAAACAAAAAAAAAAAAAATTTCTTTTATTTTTTGAAATTATATATTATTTTCCCCTTCCCTGTCTCCCTCCAAACCCTTCAAATATTCTTCCTTACTCTCTTTTAAATTCAAGGCCTCTTTTTTCATTAATTGTTGTTACATAAAAGGGGTGCTAGTTTGAGTTCCTTTGTTCTATTATACTAGTTTATTAAGTTAATAGTGCTTTTTTTCTAAGTTTTTATTACTAAGACATATTCAACTCTTAAATATTTTATTTTCGAATTCTCCATGTATGTTCATGGCAGAGAACAATCTGTAATTTTCTTTTATCACAGTAGCCTTATGATACATCAAGATCGTTCTAGCCTTATGAGTTGGATAAATATTTAACTGAGCAGTACATAAAATATCACAATTATTCTCTGATAATTTCACAGAATTCATCTATAGGACCAGTGATCTAGAGATAATAATGGCTTGTTTATTTGTCAATGTAGTGATGTACTTTATTTTTTACTTACATTTATTAATTGGAGGGAGCACATATATGTGTAGGTCAGGAAACAACTCAAGGAAGTCTATTCCCTTATTCCATCCTGGGGATCAAACTCAGATCAACAGGCTTGGTGGCAGGTGCCTTTACCTGCTAAGTCATCTCTCCAGCTCTATTGGTTGATGTATTTGGGAGCATGGCAGCAGGAAGGAAAGCATGTTACCAGAGCAGTATCTGAGAGCTCACATCTTGAGACACAACTATGAGGCAGAGGGAGCTAATTGAGAATGGAAAAACATGCCCCCAGTAATATACCTCCTCCAATAAGGCCACACCTCCTCATCCTTCCCAAAGAGTTTCACCACTGGGAAACCAAATATTCAAATATATGAGCCTATGGGGGGGGGAATCAGGGTGGGGCACCACTGAGGGTAGTGTGAGACTTGATCCCCCCCTCAGGAAGTCAAGAGCATAAATAGGATCTGGTGCATGTGGAGACAAACTAGATGAATGACAATGATGGTTAATCTTGATTGTCAACTTGACAGGATCTGGAATCACCTAAGAGAAATGCTTCTGGGAAGAAAAGGTTAACCAAGGGAGGAAACCCAACAGTTTAGAGCAAGGCCGTCAGGAAAGAGACAAGTCAGGCGGATTTCTGAGTTCAAGGCCAGCCTGGTCTACAAAGTGAGTTCCAGGACAGCCAGGGTTATACAGAGAAACCCTGTCTCGAAAAACCAAAAAAAGGAAGGAAAGAAAGAAAGAAAGAAAGAAAGAAAGAAAGAAAGAAAGAAAGAGAGAGAGAGAGAGAGAGAGAGAGAGAGAGAGAAGTCAAAGGCTGACTTTCCTTTTTGGTCCCTGGGAGTCAATTTTGAGGGATAACTGAATGTTATCTTGTTATAAAAAAAAAAAAAAAAAAAAAAAGAGCTGGTGAGATGGCTCAGCGGGTAAGAGCACCCGACTGCTCTTCCGAAGGTGATAAGTTCAAATCCCAGCATCCACATGGTGGCTCACAACCATCCGTAACAAGATCTGGCTCCCTCTTCTGGAGTGTCTGAAGACAGCTACAGTGTACTTACATATAATAAATAAAATAAATCTTTAAAAAAAAACAAGAACAATTAATTAAAGAAACAAGAAAAGAAGCAAGGAAGCAAAGAAAGAAACAAAGGAGAAGAGTGTACTAAAAGCTAGGTAGGGGAGCTGGAAGGGGAGAGCTTAGTAGAGTGAGTGGGGGCTTTATAGATTGTGGACCGGCAAGACCTCCAAAAAGAGATGACATTTAAACTGAGTTCTGAAAGAAAGCAAGAAAGAACAGTCTCTGCAAACATGGGTGGTCAAAACACTCCCAGAAAATCTGGCCTCCATGGTCACTGCATCATGTGCACAAAGACACATAGAAATACTCACATAATTGAAACTGAAAGTAATTTTTAAAAATTTAATAATATTTATTGGGTGCCTATTCATCTGTCTATGCCATGCACCACCATACTTGTTGAGGTCAGGGGACAACTTTTGAGAGTTGGTTCTCTCCTTCCACTGCATGGCTTCCAGAAATCAAAGCCAGGCCATCAGTCTTAACTGAAAAATGCCTTTATCCACTAAACCATCTCACCTCCCCAAAAATCTTTCAAAGAAAAATAAAGCAATTTAGAGGAGAAAGCATTTTAGGTTATACTGGATCACAGATGGAAAGTCACAGAAATAGAAGCTTGAGGGAGCTGATTGGTCACATCAAGTACAGAATCAGGCACAGAGAACAAAGAAGGTCTGCAGTGCCCTGATCACTCTCTGCTGCTCATTCGGACCTTTCTCTCATGAAAAGGTGTGACCCTCACTTAATATTTGTCTTCTCGCTGTGATTAAACCAATTAAAACCTCTCCCACACATACCCACAGACCAACCTAACCTAGACAATTCCACTTGAGAGTCTCTTCTTAGGTGATCCTAGATTGTGTCAAGTTAATAAAAATAGCTAGCACACATGTTTATAAAAGATTGTATGTTGTTTTATTCAGAACTTTAGAGAGAATTGTTCGATATTTAAAAATTAATCAGCTCATCCAAAGCAAGACAATGTTACAGAAAATATTGCATCTGATGGGAATGTCTGAAAGAAAACTGGTAGAGAGATTTTTCTTTCAATTCCTGCCCATGGTACAAGGAAAGGAGAATAGCAAATAGTACAAAAGGACCCAGAGTTGAAATTCTCTTATTGTCTAGAGTACAGGTTTCCTTCTCCACAGACAACCTGATTATAAGGATGATTTGCTTTAAAAGATCATTTCAGAGTACTGATTTTATGTCTATTTAAAGGGTAAGAAGGGAGGAATAGATAGGGGCAGGCATAGAGGGAGAGGGGGAGTGGGGAAAATGAAGAAAACAACCCCACATAAGTGGATGTGTGCGCACAAAAAGCAAGAGAAGACACACATACACACGAGGCAGGGGAAGATGCAGGCACCCATGCACACGAGTATGTATGTATGTATGTATGTGCTCACACACGAATACCCCCTCAGAGCATACATCAGAGAACTTCAATTTCCTTGATATACTTCAGTTCCCTTTTTCTTAGTACAAGAGCTCTATACTACTTTTGCAATTTATGAAATAAAATTCCACAAAAGTAAAGAAGGAAAGCAAAGGGTACTGGAGAGGTGGCTCAGTGCTTAAGAGCACTGACTGCTCTTCCAGAGGTCCTGAGTTCAATTCCCAGCAATCACGTGGTGGCTCACAACTATCCGTAATGGGATCTGATGCCTTCTTCTGCCATATAGGTGAACACACAGATATAGCACTCATTTACATCCAATAAATAAGTAAATAAAAAATTTTAAAGATTTATTATTATACATAAGTACACTGTAGCTGACTTCAGACACACCAGAAGAGGGCATCAGATCTCATTATGGGTGGTTGTGAACCACCATGTGGTTGCTGGGATTTGAACTCAGGACCTTCAGTAGAGCAGTCGGTGCTCTTTCCCACTGAGCCATCTCTCCAGCCCTAAGGTTTTTTTTTTTAAAGAATGAAAGTGAAAGTAAGGGTCCATGAATCAATCAGTGTTAGTCCAAACAGTGAGATCAACAATCATCCACGGACTACTAGGTAGCAAAGAGAGCAAATGGGCTGAGGAAGGATTGCTTTCACAGTTGGAGCAAGTAAGGTGGCAGGAGGCTGCCTCCTGGCTGGTATCAGCTGGCTACCTATCTACTTACTTCCTGCCACAATATTACTTCTACAACTTTTTACTGACTGCCTCTCTTCTTGTTCTGTATGTGCTTTTAGCACAATACCTCAGTTTCACATGCTGTACATTCCTAGGAGCTATGGGGCTCAAGGATCACTGGAGAGTTTTCTTTTCTCCTCTTTAAATGGGTACCCCCCCAAAAAAAGGAAAATAAAGTTAGAGTCTACACATCATAATTCAAATGCTAGACGTCATCGGGAATTGACTTAAGTCTCAAGTTGACATACTCATCAGAAGAGTGTTTGCTTAGCGTGTGTGAGACCCTGGGCTCCATGCCTAGGACATGACAAGTATCACATACCCAGTGCTTAACAGATGAGCAAGACTCGGGCTCGGGAAGATGTGAGCACATCTCGTGAGCACATTATCATGAAAACACAGAAGGTATCAAATACATACTTTACTGCTAGTCATTTGACTGCTCAATGTTAACTGCAGAAGAAAAAAAATACCAAAATGTGCATTTGAGGTTAAAATAGACCTCATTATCTTTCTTGGCCTAGAACTTCCTAGACTTAAATTGGTTCCATGTCTGGCTCATTTGAACATCTTACTTGTGGAAAAAAAAAACAAAAAACTAAAGCAAAAGAAAAGGCAGAGAATACAGTTCCAAGAAGGTATATCTGAAATTCCCATACAAGTTGCCTTGAAACAAAACTAAACTGAGCTAGGGACACAGCCAAATGGTATACACTTGCCTAGTGTGTTCAATGCTCAACTCCACATCTCCAAAGGAAAATGGTTTTGTTTTTTGAGTTGATTCAATTGAGCCAACCCTCTGTACAACAGGGCAGGCATCAGCAGCTGCAGTCCCAGGGTGATGCTTTCCTGACAGAGCTTTAAGGCCTAGTTGTGGTAACAAAAGTGCTTAGGACAGAGCTGGTACCTGAAGGTTTCCTTACCACAGTCCAAAATTTCCATTCATGCTCTTTGAAAATCCTACACCTTCCAATCTGCAGAGTTATAAAGTTACATGCTGCCACTTTCCACAGCTAGAAAATTCCCTCACCGCTAGACACGGTAACTCACAGGACAAGACAAATAAGCCTATTCCCCAGCTACCCAGAGCAGAGCAAGTCTTCCTTAATGCAAATAGGTGTTCCCAGCGGAAACCCTGCCCCGCCCAGTGCTTCACAGGTGTGTGAGACTAGCTTTGGAAAATAAGAACCCATCTTGTCAGCATCTTATCAAGAAAAAGCAGAAGGCATCAAATACATGCCTTGCTGCTAGTTGCTAGAGCTTCCAAGGTTTAAAATGGTTCCTGTTTTAAAAATGGCTTTTTTGGAGCTGGGCGTGGTGGCGCACGCCTTTAATCCCAGCACTTGGGAGGCAGAGGCAGGTGGATTTCTGAGTTCGAGGCCAGCCTGGTCTACAAAGTGAGTTCCAGGACAGCCAGGGCTATACAGAGAAACCCTGTCTCGAAAAAAACCAAAAAAAAAAAAAAAAAAAAATGGCTTTTTTGTCTCTGTGTTGGGAACACTCATAAATCCTCTTTTGGATTATTTTGAAATCTACAATAAATTATTGCAAATGTTTAAAGTGATGGGTATGCTAATTACCTTGATTTGGTTCACTCTATATTGTATCTATGTAACAGGAGCCCTAAGGATTAGAATTTCCTCCTGGGAAAATCTATGCTGGGGTGAAGATAATCCACTGGTACCAGAGGATAAACTGGTCTCTCAGGAGTAAAGACTTGTCTCTCTGGCTTCTAATAGCTTGGACTCAGTGTTAAATTTATATATGCATTATTTTCAGCCTGTTGCTTCACCTTTTACAAATCATAACACTAACATGGGCAAAGCAGAGAGGATTCAGAATTTTTGTCTGCTCAGTTCTGGCCAAAACAAAATAAACCCTTCACTTATTTTGGTGCATATGTGTGCAAAGAGGGGAGGGGTGGGAACTGAGCTTGTACATGCCTGTACATAGGGAGGCCAGAGGTTAACATCAAGTGTCTATCTTAATTACTATCCCCATTCTTTTTCAATGGATTGGTTTTACTTATTTATTCTAAATTTAAAATTAGCATGCACAGTAGTTGGTTTCATTCTGTCATTTTCTCTTTCTAGTCTTCTCCCTCATCCCTCTGACACTACCAGCTGAGGCAAACCTGGAGTTCATTATTTCAGAAAAACATGGGTCACTGTGCCCAGCTATTACATGGATGCTAGAGGTCCTCTTGCTTGCTTATCAAGCACATTACCTACTGAGCCATCTCCCTCATTTTTTCAGTAGTGAGATGAGCCACCAAGAACCTGAAATTGCTGTGACATGTGTTCTGATATCATATTGTATCCCATGAAAATGTACAATTAGTATGTGCCAGATTGGATGAATGTGCTTAACTTGAAAAGGTTCCATCGCCGGGCAGTGGTGGCGCACACCTTTAATCCCAGCACTCGGGAGGCAGAGGCAGGCGGATTTCTGAGTTCGAGGCCAGCCTGGTCTACAAAGTGAGTTCCAGGACAGCCATAGCTATACAGAGAAACCCTGTCTCGAAAAACAAAAAAACCCAAAAAAACAAAAAAAAAAAGTTCCATTAGCAACATGAGAATCACTATAGAAAATAAGATGCAACCTTGAGATGTCTTATGCTAACAGTGTGTTTGCTAGCTGTCTCTTTCCTTGTAATTATCATTGTTGAGCCCTTTAAAAAAAAAAACAGAAATAAAATTGGAAAGTTGTTAATATTTTAAAATCCTTCTTAGATTCTGGCAAAGCCACAGTTATCACCTTTTTACCTATATTGTTCTGACCCTTACCTAACAGAATCACTGAATGTACATACTGCCACTATGCAATCCTTGGGTGTGGTCCTTATTAGGTCTAACATTGACCTCCATATGAACCCTGATTCTGCGAGGTAGTGGACACTCAGCCTTGAGCAAGTGTCTCCGTGTCTTAGTTTCCTCTTCTATACGGCAGCATCTAGTCACCCCCTCATAAGCAACACATACAGACTGGTTACTTCTTCCAGCCACTAGTCATTTAATCTTTATAAATTCAATTTTCATTTATCAAATTTTCATTTAATCCTTGAAAGTACCATCTTCATAGTACAGGTGAAGCAACTGGGACACGAAGTGAGCCAACGACGTCCCTTCCCTCCTAAGACAGGTCATCTGCAGAGCTAAGGATTCTAAGGGCAGGTAAGGTTCCAAAACCTTAAGCACACCTATAGTCTCTGAAAAGGAGGCCCGAACAAGTTGTCTACTAGGTAGCAGCAGGTTGTGGCTCAGCGGGTAAGAGCACCTGACTGCTCTTCCGAAGGTGATAAGTTCAAATCCCAGCAACCACATGGTGGCTCACAACCATCCGTAACAAGATCTGGCTTCCTCTTCTGGAGTGTCTGAGGACAGCTACAGTGTACTTACATATAATAAATAAAATAAATCTTTTTTTAAAAAAAGTGTTGCTGGCTAGGCCTTGAAAGAACAGGAAATGGAAGCCTCCTCAGTCTTGCCTATTGCATTGCAAACACACACTAACTGAGCATGCCTCAGATACCTGAGAGTCGCCTTTGATCCCACCCTAGCCCGGAGGCGCTGCTCGGGTGTGAGCCTGACTTCCCCAGTTCATCTCCCAAGTCCGCCCCACACCGGGCGGGGCCTGGCTGGACTGCTCTAACTGCCCCCGCGAGCCCAGGGCACCAGCCACGAGGTGGCCGACACAGGGCTGAGTCTGGATGGCTACGTGGAGACGGGATGGCCGGCTCACCGGCAGCCAGCGGCTCCTGTGTGCGGGGCTGGCGGGGGCGCTCAGCCTCAGCCTCACCGCGCCCCTGGAGCTTGTCACTGTGCTGGCCCAAGTTGGCAAGGTGCAGAGCCACTCCATGGGGCTGTGGGCCATCGGACGCCGCGTGTGGCTGTCTGAGGGGCCAAGGGCCCTGTGGAAAGGGAATGGCGTGGCATGCCTGCGCCTCTTCCCCTGCAGCATGGTGCAGCTGGCCGCCTACCGAAAGTAAGAGCCTGGTGGGAGGGGTCGGGAGATCGGACTAGAATGACAGAGCTGCCACCCTGATGAATCCTAAGAAGTCTCAGTTTCCCTTCCTCTGTAAAACCGGATGGGAGTCGGGTGGGGGTGGAGTTTGGCCTTGGGGGGAGGGGGCTACAAGGCCATATGTGTGGCCCCTAAGGTACAGTAGCAGTTTTTTACATGCTCTTGAGATTCTTGCCCTGTGAACTGCAGTTTTGTGACCTCTTGAGTCTTTCTGGGAGGAGACAGAATTAGCAAATGATATCTGGGGATAAAGAAACAAAAAAGCTTCCCAAGGCGATGAGGCCTATCCATTCCCAACGTCTAGTAACTTGAAAATGTTTGCTTTTCTGGCTTAGGAGAGAACAGTCTTGATGGTGTGTAAAAAGTGAGACCAGTGCCCTAAGAAGTAAGTGGGTAGATAGTCCAGGAAGAAGGACCAGTCTGTTGCCTCAAAAAGATTTCTGTCCACCATCCCCAACTCCAGTCTCAGCCTAACTTGGCTTTAGGATCCAACAGGGTCTGCAGCATCCTTTCTCCAGCAGGGACTTGTCTCCTCAGCCTAATGTTTCCCCCACTCCCAGCTGCCATCCTGTGGCGTTTTCTCACCTTCTCCCACATCAACCACTGCTGCGAGGGTAAGAGCTAAAGATGCAAGTGAGTGACCTTAAAAAGAGCTCAAGGCTGTTTGCATGGCAGCTGGAAAGGAAGACTAAAAAAGAAAGTCAGTGATGGCAGCTCTGGGGGGAGGGGCTGTTTCCCTATTGGGGACGATGGTCTGTAAGTTCCTCATTTGGTAGGCACAGGGCCAGCTCTAAAGACTGGCTTTAGCTCTGAATTAGACAAGCAGTCTACAGGCAGGAGGTGGTCAAGACACTTTTTGTTTTGTTTTTACTTTGTTCCCAGTGCTGGAAGTAAAACCCCAGGCCTCGGAGCAGCTAGTGATGTGCTTATTTACCACCGTATATCCCCAGCCTAGTAACCACAGTCCAACCTTGGGAGAGAGTCAAGCGCTTGGTTGAAAGGCCAGAGCTGGGAGGCTTGCCTGGCAATTGACGCTCTGAATGGAACCATCCTTACCTGTATAGTGTTCCTAGTCTGAATGGAACCATCTTTACCTGTATAGTGTTCCTAGTCTGAATGGAACCATCCTTACCTTTATAGTGTTCCTAGTCTGAATGGAACCATCCTTACCTGTATAGTGTTCCTAGTCGGCATTGTCTGTGGCTTCTGCTGTTCCCCCAGCAACATCTGGCCTGCAGTCTGACTTTTAATGATTCAATTTTTCCCTATTTCCCTCTCTTCTCCACAAACTGGTAGGGAAATCTTTCCTCGGATAAAAGAGAATGTGTATGAAAGAGCAGGAGGAGGGAACAGATTTTCAAAGTCTGATTCTAATGGCATGGCTTTTCTTTTAACCATCTTTTTTAAAAAGAGAGAGAAAGTTATTTATTTATTATTTTATGTAAGTACACTGTTGCTGCTTCAGACACAGCAGAAGAGGACATCAGATCCCATTACAGATGGTTGTGAGCCACCATGTGGTTGCTGGGATTTGAACTCAGGACCTTTGGAAGAGCAGTCAGTGCTCTTAACTGTTGCATCATCTCTCCAGCCCCCTCTTTTAACCATCTTATATATTTACATCATTTGGCTTTTGAAACTTCTGGGTCCTGCCTACAAAAGTTATAGGACACAGGACAGGAAGCACTATGTCCATATCTACTGATGGAGAACTGAGCTCATGCTGGGACACCTCAAATCAGTGACAGTATTACCACTTGGCCTTCTGATTCCAAACCTTGTGCAGTTTGTAACACATCATGCCACCTTCCCTTCTGCATTCATTTGACATTAGTTAGGACACAGAAGTAACCACCGTGGACATGAAGCTGAAGAAAAAGCAAGAATGAAAGAAGTATGGTCCCCTACCAGTTTATAACATACTAGTTTTGGGTTTTTTGTTTTGTTTTGTTAAAAAAAAAAAAAAAAAAAAAACAGTACAAGTACAGCCGGGCGTGGTGGCGCATGCCTTTAATTCCAGCACTTGGGAGGCAGAGGCAGGCAGATTTCTGAGTTTGAGGCCAGCCTGGTCTACAAAGTGAGTTCCAGGACAGCCAGGGCTATACAGAGAAACCCTGTCTCAAAAAAACAAACAAACAAACAAACAAAAAAACAAATAACAAAAAAAAGATCAGTATGTCTCCATACACCCACATAAAGTCTGAGGTGGGTGTGGCTGTTGTGAATCAAATGCTATGTATGGAAACAGACACCAGGTGAGGGATGAGAAGGTGGGAAGGCTTCACAGAGGAGAAGAAAGTATCTGAGTTTGGCCTTGGGAGACTAAGTAGGAGGAGTCCGATAGACAAAGATGAGGCGTTGCAGGGAATGTCAGCACAGGCAAAGAAGAGGAAAGGCATGCAGCACAGCTGGCTGGGAAAGCAGGTTGGAACGAGATCCTGAAAATCAGACTTGGGATTCGAGGATGGCAGTGGGAAATACTTAGGCAAGGTGGGGGAAGTACTGGGGTTTAAAAAGATCAAGTGGGGAAGGGTGATTGTCTCATGGTGGTAGGCTAGGATGGGAGAGGAGAAAGACTGTGGGTGGTAGCAGCAGCTGAGAGGATCTAGGATTAGTTGGTGACAGAAGAGCAAAGAATCACATAGACCGGGTTTGCTGATTTGATTTCTTGACAGATTATTTTCTTTCTGAAAACGGAAGAGAAACCGTTCCAGGGAAAGACAAGGTTATAAAGTTTGATTAGTAGTGAAGGCATCTGCCCTACATAAAGATGACAATCATGGGTAATCAGTATATCCATTCATTTGTCCTCTCTCCTGACCACAAAGTTGCAAAACAGGTGACTGGGAATAACAGTACACTGTCTGATTGGAACAAAACACGGAGCGTAATCAGTGACTGGAATGGATGAAAAAAATTGTCTATAATTACAATGACTGAGCTCAAGCTTAAAAACAGGTCCTCTGGCTCCTTAGTCCACGGTTCTGCCTACTAACACACAGCTAAAATCTCTGCTTGATCGGATGGACAATGAAAGGAGATGACTCGTTAGTGGTGGGTGCTATGCTTCCATCACAAGCAAAGAATCGCTGATACGATGGGTGGCTTTCAAATGCACAACTGCTTGTTTGTCTGAACATACCTTGGTTTGGGTCCCTGCAGTTATGAATTGCTCAGAGCCACCACCATATCCTTATTACATAAACCAGTCATGAGCTTGGCTCGGGGTATGTTGGCTGCTAGCTTGTGTTAGCATTACAAGTACTGATCACATATATCCAGAGGTGTGTGTAGAATCTGAGCTAGCTGAAAGGAAGGGGTTCCTGCAGTTCACTAGTGCATTCAGCATCCCTGGGGGAAAAAAAACCCAGACAGTCAGGCAAGAATTTTAAGATATAGGGACCATAGTGATGTCATTGGAAGCCTAACAAGGTTATCCATCTTGACTGTTTATTTTAATGTGTATGAGTGTTTGCCTGCATGTACTTATGTGTACTGTGTATATTCCTAGTAGCCACAGAGGTCAGAATAGTGCACCAGGTCCCCTGAAACTGGAGTTACAGATGATTGTGAATTGCCATGTGGGTGGTAGGAACCAAACCTTGATCCTTTGGAAGAGCAGATAGTGCTCCTAACCACTGAGCCATCCATCTCTCCAGCCCCTTGACTTTGCTATTCTAAGGGAAGATTGGTGGTTAAGAGGCTAGAAAGAAAGAACTTCCTTCAGTTCTTCCTTTTCATTTTCTACATTTGATAAGACTAATTCATACAACAAGACAACATAATAAGATAGTTCAAGGACTTTAGTAAGCTTGTTTCCCCCTAGATGCCTCTATCAGTCATTTCCCTGTCAGGACTGCTGAGCTCTCTCCTATGTGATCTGAGCTGAGAACTAGCCCAGTGTCTGGCACATTATGGTAAGTCAACAAATGGACAATAAATTAGCCTATGTCCTAGAATGGTGGAGTGATTTAGGGAATGAGAATAGGATCATGAAAAAGAATGGTGCTTTTGCATTCCCAACTCCAAGTAGATTTTGGGGGGCTTGCTGCAGACAATATGAAGATCATTTCTACTTCCTGGGTCTCCTGTCCCTTCAACTTGACTGGCCAGGGGATAAAAGCAGTAAGCTAGCATTAACACAGAGGTCAGTGACCCATTGGTGAATGACAGCTTTAATTGTCTGTGTATCATTTCCCTTTGATGCTGGGAGAATAGCCAGGAGTCCAATTGAGATGCACCAATAACCCCTTGAAGGAGATGTTCCGAATGAATTCCCTTTTCCTTAGGAGCAGAAGCAGTACCCGGGAATCAGTCAGCTGGTTTCACTTGAATGCCCACTCATTATTCATAGGCCAGCTGTCACCTGAACAATAGGAAAGCTACCCCTTCCACTGGAAGTTTGAGAGCCAAAGAACTGGGAATGCTTTCAGTATGAAAAAGATAAAACTAAAAGAAAAAAAAGAAAAAGATAAAACTATTCTTTTAGCCCAACTCTGTCATTTATTTTTATTCCAAACCCTCAGTACCTTCTCCCTGTACCATTCCATGGCAGAAAGAACTACTTTTTCCTGGTTTTCTAGCCTCTTCACTAAGGAAAGAACTTGCTTTTTTTGTGGCCTGGAAGGGTGTGCTGTGTAGAAGAAGCCCTATAAATATTTCTTCTGGGGTAAGCACTCATCATTTGGGATGCCCTGCTTCTCAGAAGGCTTATAACTGGAGCGGTTTGGGTTTGCAGTTGTAAAACTCCATGCAAAGAAATTTTAAGTAAATTGTAAAGCTGAGAAATACAAAGCATAGCTTGTCAAACACTCCTGTGCCTACCACCCACACTTCACCTACTGTTTTTAGATGGTCTCTCTTTATAAACTAGGCTAGCCTTGAACGTTTTCTGTAGCCCAGACTGGTCTCAAACTCAAGTTTCTCCTGTCTTAATCTCCCAAGTGCTGGCCCACAACACCAATCCCAAAATATCTTTGTTGATTTTGAGGTGTGTGTGTGTGTGTGTGTGTGTGTATGTTTGGCTGGGTTTTCTTTTTGGGTTTTTTTTTTTTTTTTTTTGGCAGCGCTGGGCATCAAACCCAGGGCCTTGAGCATGCTAAGTTAACATGCCACCACTGAACTCCATCCTCCACCCCCATGAAGTGTGGGTGGTAGGCATATGAGTGTTTGACAAACTATGCTTTGTTTCATTTTTGAGTTTTGAGTCTGGGCCAAGCAGGGTTCAGATTACTGAATTCAAGTGATTCTTCTGCCAGAGCCTCCCTAGAAGCCATGACTTGACAAGCCCGGCTCCCACATATCTCTCATAAATATACTAAAGCCTGGATGAAGGTAGAGTAGCGGTCCTAGTCCCTCTCCCCTTTCATGGGCCTGCTTGTATACTCCTCCTAAGTACCTGTTTATGTTACCCAATACTTACGGGTTTTACTGTTTATGTTGCCATATACTACAGATCACTCTGCAGCTTGTTTTAGTCATTCATTAGCATGCTTTCATGGCTTATTTCTTGTGTTTCTATGATTTGTCCAAGCTCATTCATTTTAACCATATGAGATCCACTGAATGATATGCCGTCATCTATCCATCCACCTACATTTTGACATTTAATTGTCAGAGCTTTTCATTCTTATAAGAAATGTCTGTAGTGTGTCTCCATGTGGAGAGCTGTAAGAGTTCCTCTAGGCTGTGAGCCAGGAAATGGAATTACAGAGTTAAGACCTGTGCTTCTCCAACTTTACTCGATACTGCAAAGTAAAGGGTTATCAGTTTCCACACCTTCCCCCTACCCCATCATTTGCTACGATGCCAGTCTACTGGGTAGATACCTTGTCACTGTTTTTGTTTGTTGCTTTTCTGATAACTGTCAAAACAACAACTTCAATTATAATTATCATTATCATTATAAAGGAAACTAATTCTTTAGACTAAATTTAACAGAATATACAGACTATATTTGAGCAAAACCAAACCAAAGTCCAATCAGATATCTCCCAGAGCCGAGGAGTTTCCAAGAACTCCAACCCACCACATGACAGAGAGCATTTCTAGGAAAACACAAAGTAAGGTATAGAAAACAATGTAAATGGTGGCAGTTTGGTCATCCAACCAGCCAACTTTAGGTTAGCTAGTTAATCATTATAGCCTAATCAGCTAGCTAGGGTCTTCTGCAGCTAGCCAAAGTCCAGTGGCTACAATTAAAGCTGATACTGGCTTGGTCCACTGGGCTCCAATTTCTGGAATGCTGGACTTGGGATGTAGCTCAGTAACAGAAGTGTATGCCTAATGTGTAAAACACTGTGCCTTCATTCCCAGTGCTGGAGGAGAGTGAAATTTCTGTTTTCATTCCTTTCAGGAAATTCTGTTCATTATTAGTGTCAAGATGCTCAACAGATTGCGTTCCAGTATAGCAACTGCTAGGTGCTTTTGTTCATTTACAGCCCCCCCCCCCCAGCGAGTTAGATCATTCATATAAAAGGTAGAAAAATGCTGGAGGTGAAGTGGAAAGAATTTGGAAAAGATACAGATCGGCAGCTGGACTTCCTTATAGTTAGCTAGCATTATATGATGGTGGAATTTACATTTACTACCCAGTAATTCCAGTATAATTCTATGATATTTTTCTTATTTTATTGTGGTTTATATAAGAATGACCCCTCCCATAGGCCAGGCAGTGGTGGCGCATGTCTTTAATCCCAACACTTGGAAGGCAGAAGCAGGTGGATTTCTGAGTTTGAGGCCAGCCTGGTCTACAGAGTGAGTTCCAGGACAGCCAGGGCTACACAGAGAAACCCTGTCTCGAAAAAGCAACAACAACAACAACAAAAATGACCCCCATAGACTCAATGTCTGAATGCTTGGTCCATGGGGAGTGGCATTATTAGGACATGTGACTCATTGTTGAAATGGGTATGGGCAGGGCTAGAGAAATGGCTCAGCGGTTAAGAGCACAGACTCCTCTTCCAGAGGTCATGAGTTCAATTCCCAGCAACTACATGGTGCCTCACAAACATCTGTGATAAAGTCTGATGCCCTCTTCTGGTGTGTCCGCAGATAGCTACAGTGCACTCATGTACATAAATAATTCTTTAAAAAGGAAGAAATGGTGTGGTCTTGTTGGAGGAAGTACAATCATTCTGGGGGTCAGCTTTGAAGTCTCATTTGTTCAAACTATGCCCAGTGTGACTCACAGTCACTTCTGTCTGCATATTAAGATGTACAACTGTCAGCAGCTCATGTGTGTGCCTGGATGCTGTCATGCTCCCTACCATGATGATAATAAACCAAACCTCTGACCCTGCAAGCCGACCCCAATGAAATGTTCTCCTTTATGAATTGCCATAGTCATTGTACCTCTTCACAACAATAAAACCCAAAGTAAGACACATTGTAAAGTACTTCCAAATGCTCAGAAATATTTGAAGCTCTATAGTTCAGACCTCGTATCTGAGCTTTCTCTGTTTCCCACCACCAGGTTCGTTGTGCTATTCATGGATGACCTGGGCCGTATTTCCCAGTGGAGTTCCATTTTGACTGGAAGTCTCGCAGGCATGGTTTCCACGATTGTCACATACCCTACAGACCTCATCAAAACCCGATTGATGGTGCAGAACGTGCTGGAACCATCGTACAGGGGGCTAATCCATGCTTTTTCTACTATTTATCAACAAGAAGGGTTCCTGGCCTTTTATCGAGGGATATCCCTCACTGTTTTAGGTAAGGTGGAATTTAACATCCAAGAAAAGGCTGTTCCTTGACACGTGTGAAGGTAGTTCAAACCTCTATCTTCTGTGTACTAAAATTGCAGGCACATATCACCCTACCACAATTTTAGAGGCCTAAAGAATGCAGGCCAAGCAATACAAGTGACTCAGAAAAGCCTGCATTCCAAGCCACCCTCAAAACAGCTCAGCTGACAGGAGGCCTCAGTGAGTGTATCCATGGTTTAGCACAGCAGGATCTCAATGGTATTTGTAGCCTTTGACCAAGCTACATATACACAAGGCCTCTGTTTGGCAAATCCAGAAGGATGGATTGAGTCACTAATCTGACTAATGTCACTTAGACTGCCCTATGGAGAGCTGACTTCTAGGGTAACTGCCCCTGGGTATCTTCACATCTCTCCTGCAGATCTTTCTTATCCAATATACCTGGCCCTTGTTAGCTCATCTGACATTGCCAGCTGGCTTTTGTTTGTTCCTCTCTCAGCTTTATTTTTACCCTCTATGTTGCCTTTCTTTTTTGTTGGTTTTATGTTTGTTCGTTAGAGAAAAGGTCTCACTCTGTAGCACTGGCTAGCCTGGAATTTGCTATGTAGACCAGGCTGGACTCAAACCTGCAGTGATCCTCCTACCTCTGCCTCCTTTGTACTAAGGTTGCAAGCACAGATCACCGTACCCAGCCTTCTACACTGCCTTTCTTGCCCTGAATCCTCCCTCTAGGTGAGCCCATCTTGTAGCTTCAACAAGCATAAGTGTACTTTAACTCCTAATATGTTTACTAATAATGCTAATATTTTAGGGGTGCTCACTGGGTACTAAGTGCTTTTCCAGAAGCTATGACTATAATTTCTCATTCAAAATTTTATCTTTACTTTTCAGGTTTTAATATAGTATTTTTATTAATTCTTTGAGAATTTTATGTGATGTATTTTGATCATATTCATCCCCAATCCTCCCCTAACTCCGTCAAGATCCACCCCCTTACTTCCCTAACCCCTCTCAATTTCATGTCCTCCTTTGTTACTAACCCAACCCAGTCCACTTTGTGCTGCGTCCACACCTATGGGTATAGGGCTATCCTGCAGCTCATGGTCAACCTACCAGAGTGACACTCTTGAAAAAGTATTTTAAAATATTTTATTGCTTTTAAATTATATGTATGTGTGTGTGTGTGTGTGTGTGTGTGTGTGTGTGTGTGTGTGTGTGTGCGTGTGTGTGTGAAGATATGTGCTCAGGAATGTGGGTGCCCACCAAACCCAGAAGAGGGCAATGGATGGGTGTTCTCATATGGGTACTGAAAACCAAACTCGTGCCCTCTACAAGAACACAGCACACTCTTAACTGCTGAGCCAACTCTTCAGCCCTCTTATTTTTTTAAAAGATGTATTTATTTATTATATGTAAGTACACTGTAGCTGTCTTCAGACACCCCGGAAGAGGGCATCAGATCCCATTACAGATGGTTGTGAGCCACCATGTGGTTGCTGGGATTTGAACTCAGAACCTTCGAAAGAGCAGTCTGTGCCCTTAACCGCTGAGCCATCTCTCCAGCCCCAGCCCTCTTATTTTTAATTGATATATGCTTATACATATTTATGGACTTTCATTTGATATTTTGATACATGCATATATTCCATAATAATCAAGTCAGAGCACTTATCATATCCATCACCTCAAACATTTATGGTTTCTTTGTGAGGAGTTCCCCCATTCTATCAAGAATATCTTTTCTAGCTACTCTGAAATGTACATTGTTCTTAACTATAGGCACCACGTACGGCAATAAAACTCCACAACTTATCTTCATACCTAACATTTTACTGTTTGTTTTATTTTCTGAGACAAGGTCTCATTGAGTAACCTAGCTGACCTGTAGTCCAGGCTGCCCTTTAACTCTTGTTTTTTTGTTTGTTTGTTGTTGTTGTTTTGTTGTTGTTGTTGTTGTTGTTGTTGTTTTCGAGACAGGGTTTCTCTGTGTAGCCCTGGCTGTCCTAGAACTCACTCTGTAGACCAGGCTGGCCTCGAACCCAGAAATTCGCCTGCCTCTGCCTCCCAAGTGCCAGGATTAAAGTTGTGCACCACCACACCCGGCTGCCCTTTATTTAACTCTTGATTGTCCTGCCTCAGTTTCCTGAGTGCTAGAATTAGAGATGTGCCACCTTGCCAAGGCTGTCCAACTTACTCTTCTTTTTGCTTTATTTTTTTATTTTATTTGTTATTATTTGAGGGGGGGGGTTGTGATGTTGTTTGGTATTTTTTGTTTTTCTTCTGTTTTTTTGTTTTGTTTTGTCTTGGGGGCACAGAGTCCCACTATTACAGTCTTGACTGTTCTGGAACTTGCTCTATAGACCAGGCTGGTCCCTCAAACTCAAAGATCTGCTTACCTCTACCTCAGCCTTGGTCTTGGCCTCTGCCCTCTGCCCTCTGCCCTCTGCTCTCTGCTTCTGGCCCTCTAGCTTTTTGATCCTGCCCTCTGCCCTCTGCCCCCTGACCCCAGGGCCTCTGGCCTCTGGCCTCTGGCCTCTGGCCTCTGGCTCCTATCTCCTGCCTCTGTCTATACATCTACCTCTACCTCTACCTCTGCCTTCTGCATTCTGCA
>LR755147.1:17489-96465 GCA_902729485.2 Mus minutoides | reverse complement strand
TCTGCCTTCTGCCTTCTGCCTTCTGCCTTCTGCCTTCTGCCTTCTGCCTTCTGCCTTCTGCCTTCTGCCTTCTGCCTTCTGCCTTCTGCCCTAGCTCATCCCCATCATCTTCCCTACTGACTCTAAGGACTCAGCCTCTCCTGCAGGCTCATGTTCTTTTCTGTGGCCCTATGCCTGGTGTGCCTTGTATACTGCTGCCAGACTGAGATGATCTTCCCAAATGGTCTGCCTTCATTTCACTACAACCCTCAAAAGCTAAGGGAGAAAGCCAGAATTTCCATAGCATTCCAGGTCATTTAGAGCTGGTCTCTGCCAGTCTGCCCTACCTCATCCTATCCTGTACCATGCCTCTCCTTGCTCTCATGTTCAAGCCATACAAAAATGTGTGTGCTTCTTAGAGATACATGCTCATTGTATTTGCCTGGACTATCTTTCTGCTCTCTTAGTGTCTGATAGACTCCTACTCTTAGCTCAAGACCCACTTCAAAAGTTCTGTGTTCTAAGCCACGTGTGATGATGCACATATAATGTAATCCCAGTACTCTAGAGGTTAAGGCAGGAGCATCATGAGATCCAGACTAATCTTGGCTATATAGTTTTCCTGTCTCAAATAACTATACACAAGCCGGGTCTGTAATCTCCCCTTAGCTTTAGGAGATGGAGGCAGAAGTGAAAGTTCAAGGCCCATCTGGGCTACAGAGTTTAAACCAACCTAGGCCTGTGTGAGAAGTTTAAAAGGTGAGTGGGGGTATGGGTGTTATATATAGTGTTCAATATTAAAATCTCCAGTAATTAGTCTGCTCTGAGCTGTTGTCCTAGCACCTGACATAGTGCCCAAAACATAGTAAAATATTTCTAAATTCTTATTTAGAGACAAAGCCTAATGTAATGTACTGCAGGCTGGGTTTGAGCTTACTGTGTAGACAAGGCTGGCCTTGAACTGTTCTAGTGCTGAGATTATAGACATGTGCTACCATGCCTAGCTTCCCTAAATGTTTTTGCATGAAAATAGAAAGTTGGTGAGTCTTTTCAAATATATGTTTATTAAATATAATAATGTCTAAAGATAAACAATACCCTACTTATATTCTGCTTCCTTTTTTTTGGATGAAATACATCCCCAGCCTTATCCCATCTATTAGATCTCTGTGTATTTTAAAATTTTTATGTATAAGGGTATTTTGCCTGCATTCATATCTGTGTATAGTATGTGTGCAGTGTCCATGGAAGCTGGAAAAAAGGTGTCAGAGCCTCTGAAACCGGAGTTACAGATAGTCCTGAGCCACAGCATGCATGCTGGGCATTGAACCTGAATTGTCTGCAAGAGAGGCCAGTGTTGTGAAGCACAAAGCCATCTCTCTAGCCCAGAGCTCCTGTTTTGAGAGACACATTTAGTCTAGCTGTAAACTGAAGATGGCTCTGAAAACTTCTGGAAATGTGTGAGAGTATCAGATAATGCATTATTTGTTTACCGTCTTAGACAGTGTATGATGCTAACGGGGCCTTATGCCATCTAAGCCAGGTCAGGTGACCTCCATGGGTACAGTTATCATACAATGTTTCCTTCCTCACTAGAGAACAGTCCTTTTCTAGCTTCCAATACTGGATCAAGTGCTCTATGGAAGTGATTTATTTTTATCTTTATTTATATTTTCTTTGTAAGGAGAGAGAGAGAGAGAGAGAGAGAGAGAGAGAGAGAGAGAGTGTACATGAGTACCTGGGCCCATGGGGGCTAGAAGATAGTGTCAGATTCCCTAGAGCTGGAGTTACCAGTGGTTGTGAGCCACCCGATCCTCTACAACAACAGTAGGTGCTCTTAACTTAAGAGGCATCTCTTCGGTACCATGGAAATGGCTTTTCTCCCTCCCATGTTTCTTTTCATTTCTCTCCCTTTTTGTATGTTTCAAACACACAGAAAAGTTCTTAGAATTATAAATTATAAATAACCACACACTCACTGAATAATACATCAGTTTATATTTTTACTTTATCACATGTCTATGCATCTTTCAGAGCCATTCAAAAATCCATCCTTTTCTTTGGTGATTGCAATACAAGTTATAAACACCAATATACTCCCAAACCCGTCAACTTCTGTATCACAAACCCAAGTTCAGCATCTAGTTAGGAGTTATTTTCTTCTGCCTGATGCAGTGTCTCATGTACTCAAGTAGCCCAGGCTGGCCAAAAACCTTGCTTTGTAGGTAAGGATGAACTTGAACTATTACTGATCCTCCTGCTTCTACCACCCAGATGATGGAATTATTGGTGTGTGTCACCACAACTAGCTCTCGAGATCTGTTTACAGTTCTTTACGGTACCACTTATTTACAGCAAACTGTACAACCTGGAGTGACCAGCTCTTACCTCTTGACCTTATGATGCTGTCACTCCAGCCCCAGAACATGCCCTTTTGCTAGTTACACAGCCCCAGACCCCTCCTATTGCCCTTGTGTATTCCCCAGAGGCATTTTGTTTTGGTCCAGACAGTGGTTTCCCCCAAGACAGCAACCTCTCACTGTACTTGATTCGCAGGTGCCGTTCCCTTCTCTGCTGGTTCCCTTCTAGTTTACATGAACCTGGAAAAAATCTGGAATGGACCCCGGGACCGCTTTTCTCACCTGCAGAACTTTGCCAATGTCTGTGTGGCTGCTGCTGTGAGCCAGACCCTCTCCTTTCCCTTTGACACTGTGAAGAGAAAGATGCAGGTGCGGAGCATTGGGGGGGGGGGGGGGGGGGGGGGGGGGGGGGGGAGTGGGAGGCCGAATACCTTAAAGCATTTGCAGCTAAGTAACCACAAAGAACATTTTGATTCCACATCCCCACCTCCTCATCCTGCCTTACAGCCCCACCACTGAAGACATTTTTCTACAGAGCTCAGGATTGCTCGGTGCAAATACTATGTAAACCACTTCTGCTCCCCTCCGGGCTACTAGCTTAAACCAATGCCTATACCTCTTTTTGATGTATCCCTCTTCTAGAAAGCTTCCAGATAAGTCTCCCTTTTCTTTCCTGGCCCCTGGTTACACCACTTATGGTTCTTCTTCCTACACCACCAGAAAAGGAGGACACCGCAGAATGTAACCTGTTAACTTGCTTTCTTGATGCCACCACAAGGAAGACATAGTCCTCTTTCTTGTCACTGTGCCTTTCCTGACTGTCGGGGAATAAAATAAACCAAGAACCATTCAACAAGAGGCCTGAGAAAAACTGCATTTCAAAAGGGTGCAACTGGCCATGCACTGTCCTAACAATTACTAGGGAAACATGTTCACTATAGAGCACAAAGACAAAACTGAAAGAAAGGCTGCAAATTGAAGAACTAGCTTAGCCTACATTCTTATCAACAAAACCAATTTGATCAGTCGATGATATAACATGAGGGCGTTACAGCCACAGGTGGGGAATCAGAATCCAAGCAAGATTGACTGTTTTGGCATCTTCCCCTAATAGTTACTAGTATTTTTCTATGCACGTTCACTCGGTTGGCTTGCCTGCCCCCTTGGCCTCTCTGATATGACTTACATGTTCCTGAAGCTCTGCAGAAATGAATTTGAGGTCATTTGCATGCCACTTGAAATGAGTAGTCCCACTTGTTGGTTTCTCCACATGACTCTGACTTGTTTCTCTAGTTTCTCAATGCCTCTCCTCACTTCCTGTTTCCCTGCTACAGTATACTTTGGCCAGCCTGGTCAGTGCCAAAAAACATGAAGGGACTTGACTTCCCAATGCTATCTTCAGACATGATGATACTCTACCCTGCCTCTCCGATCCACAAAACATCTCATCTGTCTGGGTTTCTTTTCTCCTGCCCTTGTCCAGATGAACAATTGCCACACTGGTATGACTATAGTGCAAAACATAATGAACATAACTTCTGATTTTAAAAATAATGCATATATTAAAACATGGTTTAAAGGGTTGGTTTCACATTATGTATGCTTGGTCACAATAAAACAAAGTAATGTACCTGTGGTTGTAGAAATTTTAGGAAATACAGCAAAGTAGGAAAAAAATGAAAATAGCTTAATACTTCTAATAGTTACTAGTTTTTTTCTATGCACGTTCACACACACACACACATACACACACACACTGGCATTATTTTTTTAGAAATTCTGTTTGGACTACAAACAAAAGTTGGTAGCTTACTTTTTTCACTTATCACATAGCAGATACAGCTCCAGGCCATTAACTGTTTAGTTATCAAGTGCTATTTCGCCCTATGAACATCTTAGAAATAGTTAAAATTTCTCAGTTTCTAAGTAATGGGGCCATTTCTAATTCTTAAGTATAACAACACTGTAATGAAATCTCTTGTGTTCTTCGCAGTATATTCCTACAAATTTTCTGACAGGTCACAAGACCTGAAGGAGTCTAAAGCATTCTAAATTTTAGGTATTGAGGATTGAGCCCAAAGACATGTGTGAGTTAGACTAGTTCTACTACCGCTGAGCTACATCTCCTGCTGTTGCATATTTTTGTGTATGCCATGATCTCCTTAAACTACCAGGACTGACCTTGATCTTCCTACATAATCCAGGAAAGGCTTCAAACTGAAGAGCTTCCCACCTCAGTCTCCAGGGTGCTGGGATTTTCACCATGAGCTACCCTGCCCAGCTCATGTCCTCGTTGTTGTTCATGTGGGTTTTGTTTGTTTTGACATTTAATTATTTATTTATATATTGCATATGTATTAGTGCTCTGTCTGCATACCCCCTCCCCGTATGACAGAAGAGGGCATCAGACTCTATTAGAGATAGTTGTGAGCCATCTCCCCACCTCCTTGTTTCTTTGTTTTAAAGACAGGATTTCTCTGTGTAGCCCTGGCTGTCCTAGAACTCACTCTGTAGACCAGGCTGGCCTCGAACTCAGCGATCTGCCTGCTTCTGCCTCCCAAGGGTTAGGATTAAAAGCGTGCGCCACCATGCTGACTCAATGAAATTTACAAGATGCAGAAGTGGGTGGATCTCCATGATTTTGAGAATAGCCTGGTCTACTCAGTGAGTTCTAGGACAGCCAGGGCTACACAGAGAAACCCTGTCTCAAACACACATACAGAGAGAGAGAGAGAGAGAGAGAGAGAGAGAGAGAGAGAGAGAGAAGGTACTGCCAGGGACATCCCCAGAACTTTCTTGCCTCTCTTGAGTCTGTCCTAGCTTTAGGTAAAGTTTGGTGAGCTTAGCTACCTACCACTAATGGATCTACCTAAAATGGAACCTTGAGGCCTGGGGGTTAAGTTCAGGGATATCTAGATGTGAAGCTGAGAGATTTTGGTCTTCTCCATAAATCTTCAGCTTTACTTTCTCTTTCTGGGTGCTAAAACAATGGCTTTCTCTAGAAGACTCTAGCCAACACTACATTCTGCACTAGAGTATCACCTTACCATAACAATCTGCCACCAACCAGGGTAAGTAAGAAACACTGAGAGTGAGAATTTGAGTGCAGTCCTAATCATTTTCCCTTCGTGTGGGAACCTTCTAGCTAATGTATATATATTATGTCAAGAAGTTGCAGTCAAGGCTGAGTATGGTGTCGCTTGCCTATGATCTCAGTGACAGAGGCAAGAAGGTCACAACTTCAAGGTCACCATCATCTACATAGCCAGTTTGAGATTTAGCCTCAAGAAAACAAAAACAGAGAAAACAGCTTTCAAATAAATGCAAAGTCATAGTGGTTATTTTTAAAAATACAAAATAATTGTACTGTAAAATAGGATTGGCATCTAATTATGACTAACATCATAAATGTCATTTGAAGATATAGTAAACCAACTAATATGACTCAGCCAAAATTTTATTTTTCATAGGTTAATAAATGTAACAATTTGTCCATTATATTTTAAAAATTAACACCCAGGACAGTCACAGGCTTTCAAATGCAAACATGGCATTACCTTCTATGGCCACTAGGTGTCGCTGCAGTAAACACATAGTCTCTGGGCCATGGAAGGCTATGAACCAGCAGCAACTTAGTGAGTTACTAACCTCACAGGCCCAGCTCAGAATCACTTTCAGTTAGGAAGATAAGGGGGCAGAAACAACAGGAAACAACTAAAGTTTTTTTTTTTCCCTGTAAAGCGCACAATGCAATATTCATCAAGAAGAGAGAGACATAAGAACCACCTGCCTCCTCTGGATCAGGCAGGTTTCTGCCCTTCATTTGTCACAAGGGCACCAAGCTGTTGTGACCTGAACACTGTTAATGGTAACATTTGCATTCCATTGGTTTTCTCCATGGCACTGCCCAACGTGAAGCAAATCAACAGCAGGTGTCTGGTGGATAGCCAACTGAACAGGGAGTTTTTCCCAGCACCCACAGTGGCTGACGCCTTTGTCTGAGTGCCTAGCTGTCTTCATGGGCTTTTATCCAGACATTCGGACATACAATCTGTCTGTCTAATACCATGGCAGGTTGGAACTCTTCTGAACATTAATGACAATAATCAGAAGTCTTGTTTAGCCACCTGAGCCCTTCCTTCACCAGGCTTACATTCATTTTATCCTGCTTTTCTTTTGCTTGCTTGGCCCTGCTAGAGGATGGAGAGGTAAATAATTTATGCATGCGCATGTTCTGAGAGAATGTTTCTCGGGGAGAAGGGTCAGTTGTATGTGGAATGAAATGCCTCTACTTGTGTGCTTTCATGGACTCTAATGCCACCCTGCCTGAAATCCCTTTTCCATGTGTCTGTACATTTTAACCCCAGCTCCTCTGGATATAGCCTGGCCCTTCTATCTGCATCTACACCTGGCTAAGACCCTGGGCCAGAAGATGCTGGTAGCACTAAGTGTATTGAAGAAACAGTAGGCTGGGCATAGTGGCATAACCTTTAGGGAGGCAGAGGCAGGTGGATTTTTGTGAGTTTGAGGGTAACCTTATCTACAATAGCAAGTTCAAAGCCAGCCAGACCTACACAGTGAGCTACTGTCTCAAAAGGTGTGGGGAGGGTGAAGAAAAGGAAAGGATTTAATAAAAGAGAGTATAAGATGAAACAAAAGTTGAAAACAAATATTTTATGTGATTAATCTATAAGCCCAATTAAGAACCAAAGAAGTATGGGGAAAAAAACTATAATAGTTCCATAGACAGGTGTATGTGAAAGAGAAGGAGAGACAGTCTGGGAACACTTTGCTGGGAGTCTGGGGAACAGCTTCGAACATGGGACCTGGAGTCTGGTAGGCCTTATGAAAGAATCAGGAAGGAGGCCCACAAACCCTCCCTCCATTCTGTTGCTCCTGTTAGGTATCTCCATTTCACCAAATACAAACCCATGTGCTGGCCGCCCTGTTGATTTTTACCCCAGTGGACTTTGCCCCCACCACAACTCACAAGGTAAGCAGGATTAGGCCAAGTCAGCATTTGAACTGAAAGTGCATAAAATGAAGGACAAAGGTGGTATCCAAGCGGCACAGCTCAGTGAGCAGAACACACATGGTCAGTGAATAAACAGAGGCCCCAGCCTGCTCAAATAGCCGCCAATCTGACCACAATGCTTACCACCTGGTGCAAGCTTTGCTGAGTAGGACACAGTCACTCCATTAACCCACTGAAAGCCTCTCATGCTCCCTCCTGTGACTGCACCCCCGCCTCCCTCCTCAGTCCTGGGCTCATGGTTCTCACAGCCTGCTGACTTGGGCCACTGAGGAGCACATCTTCATGTGCTACTCTTCCAACCCCACTGCCTATCAAAGTTACTCATGCTCCCCTAAAACTGTCTTCCTAGACTTTTCCCTTTCTGGACCACCATTGTCCCAGATACCCAGGCATCCAGAAGATAGGTTTGGCTCTGCCCGTCCCTTCATCCAGGCAACCCAAGGCTCATTTGCTTCTGCATTCATAAGTCTCCTACATGGGTCCTTTTTTTTTTAATTTTTTTATTGCCCTGACTCCCAATCAAAGGTCTTATCAGCTCATACTGCAGCACATTCTGTTCTCTAGGATTGATTCTAAAAGTGACCATTAGCACTGAGTGAGAAGATATAGTAGGCACCGGGCCAAGTGGATGTTCATTATGTCATCCAATCCTTACAACAATTCACAAAGTGAGCACTGTTGTTACTATACCTATTTTATTGCGCATGTCTGTCTGCGTGTGGGAGTGCGCGTGTGTGTGTGTGTGTGTGTGTGTGTGTGTGTGTGTGTGTGTGTCACAGTGCACATACAGAAAGACAGACAACTTACGGGAGTCAGTGATCTCTGTCTGCCACGCAGGGCAGGTTCTGGAGCTTAAACTCAAATCATCAAGTCCTGGCAGCAAGCACTTTTACCTGTTGAGCCATCCTGCCTATTGAGATGAGAAAACTGAGGCACTGTAGATTACAAGCCCATCTTTGGGCAACGGAACTGGGACAAAGGCCATGCATGCAGTTTGCCTCCAGGATCAGAACTCACTTCAGTCCATGGGTTTCTTGCAGAACAAACGTTCTTTCGCCCTGTCACTGTGGCTCCCTCTCTCTCTATCACCTTTAGAGAATAAAGGCCGGCCCATTAGCCTAGCATGTTTCCCTCACCGACTTCACTGTCCGTGCTGTATAGAGGCCCTTTGTATAGGGAGTTGCAGAATCAAATGTCTGTGAGATTCAGAAACAGCATGGACAGGAGAGCTAGGGAGACCCAGATAACAGGCACTCAGCCCCAAACAATAAGCCTTTAAATGCATTCTAAGCCATCATGCCCTTTTGAAAGCATTCTGGAGAACTAAACTCTGTGCTCCCACAATGTGATTAGCATTTAAATATGCGTAGCAGAAAAGAGTGAAGTGAGCTGGTGAAGGCTGCAGCTAAGCTGCAAGAGTCTCCTCAGAAGGATGGTTGCCATTTAGAAATGCAATCCAGATTTTGATGTGAAATCTTTCTTTTTTTTTTTTTTTTTTTTTTTAGGCTGCAAATAAAAAGTACTGACTGGGCAAAGCCCAGCATGCCTTCTTTTGGCCTCTGTTCAACTGAAGCATCCAGTTGCAATAGTGAAGAAGTTCCCCTCCCCCAAGCCCTGAAGACCAAATGTATTTTATATTCTGGTCAACAGGCCTTTGTTCCTGCAGCTACCTCTCTCCGCCTAAGCATCACTTCTATCTCTGTAAAGGCTCAACTGAACTTACCTTGGTAGTAGTATCTGTTGCTTTTGTTTCCTGGCTTTTCCCACCCATAAGGCACGCACTCTCAGATAATGCATACAGGCAGCTATTTAAGCCTTTGAGAACCACAGTAGTGAAGGCACTCTAGCCCACTGGGGAGGGAGTCCTGGGGAAGAAGAAACTAAATTAGCTATAGGGTACCTTCTCTGAAAAGGTGGATGCTGCTTTTCACTGACTCCCATGTCTATGGGCACAGTCGTTGTATTCCCAAAAGCTGTGGTTGAGTAACTCCTTTTAAAGAATGCTGTTAGCCTCTCAGTGGGCCCTCTCACTCTATTTCCTTTCCATAGCATTTTTTCCTCTCTTACCCTTTTTTATCTCAACATCATGGCTCTGCTGTCCCTTCCCTGCCAAAACAACCTCCTGATAGCAGCTATCTTATCTTTCCAAGCAGAAATGGTCTCCTCAATGTCAGTGTCTTAATTTGCTTAGTTTTGAGCATCCCTACTCTGGAACTCTGAAAACCAAAATACTCTAAAGTCAGAAACTCGGAGCATCCACATGATGGAAAATTCCACAACTGATCTCAAGTAAAGGACTGAAAACAAATATAGACACACTGAAAAGACTGTAGATGGGGCCGGGGAGATGGTTATTACATATGCACAGGGGCTTCAGTTTGAATTCCTCAAACCTGTATGAAGTTAGGCACGGTAGTAGTGTACATCTAAAATTCTAGCACTCCTATTTTGAGATGGGGGACAGAATTAAAAGAATCCACAGAAACTCATGGCCCAAATAGCCTCATATGCACAGAAGTAAACAGAGATCTAATAAGACAGAAGCGAGGACCACATCTGAGATTGTCCTCTAACCTCTACACATAAGCCCCAGCACACATGTACCAGCACGCAGACACACACACACACCATATATGCATGCATCTGTATATATGATAAGAAAAATAAAAATTTAATAAGACTGCATAAAGTTACCTTCATGCTTTGTAAAATAAAATATATATGAAACATAAGTGAATTCCATGCTTTAAACTTTGCTCCCATTCAAAGGTCTCTCTTTATGTGTAAGTATTCCAAAATTAGGAAATATTCAAAATTTGAGGTACTTCTTATCCCAATCATTTTAGATAAAGGATACTCAACCTAGAAAGCTCTTTTTTTTTAAAGATTTATTTATTATTATAGATAAGTACACTGTTGCTGTCTTTAGACAGACCAGAAGAGGGTGTTAGATCTCATTATGGTTGGTTGTGAGCCACCATGTGATTATTGCTGGGATTTGAACTCAGGACCTTCAGAAAAGCAGTCAGTGCTCTTAACCACTGAGCCATCTCTCCAACCCTCTTTTTAAAAAAAGATTTATTTATTTTATGTATGTGAGTACACTGTTGCTCTCTTCAGACACACCAGAAGAGGGCATCAGATCCCATTACAGATGGTTCTGAGCCACCATGTGGTTTCTGGGAATTGAACTCAGGTCCTCTGGAAGAGCAGTTGGTGCTCTTAACTGCTGAGCCATCTCTCCAGCCCCTAGAAAACTCTTTTATGCATGTTACAAGATCCCTTATATTATAAATGTGTTTCTTTTCTCTACAGTGCAAGCTCTTGGCCCATGGGAAGTGTATGTTATACTTTTGTATATCCCTATAACATGCAGTCTCACATAACAGGCACTTGATACTTGTTTTAAAATGAATAATGTTTAAAACAAGTTTAGGAGCCCTACCTGTTAGTTGAATCATGCCACGAAGTGAACCCTGAGTCTGTGCAGTTGTTTCTATACAAACTGAAGGTAAGAACACCCAATCCCTGCCGTCTTTCCAGCCAGCTGCCCTAAAGAAACTTCTTGTTTCCTAGTACTACTTTTGTGTGCTATTCTAAGAATGCACTGTCTCCTACCATAGCAATCCCGTCCTGTGCCACCCATGGCTAACAGCTGTTAACTGGCAAGGTTGGCAAATATGTTAAAAAGGACAAGCTAGAACTAGGCACAATGTGAAAAGCTTATAATCCCAACATCCAGGAAGCTGAGACAGAAGGTTCAAACTTTTCAGACCTGCCTGGACTACAGAACAAGTTCAAAGCTAGTCTGGGCAATTTAGTGAGGCCGTGTTTGAGTCAAACAAGAAAAGATGAGAGGAAAAGAAACCCCTCTAGCCTGTTCCCATTTGTACTCTCTCTGCATTCCAACCTCTCATCACTGAGCATGGGTCTGGAGACACCTGACAAATCACACCACCATCCAGTTCATGGTCCTTCGGGGACTGCTTTCGGGAAATGGAGGAATGTATATGACTCTGCTGTTCTTTACTGAAGCTTTTCTCAGAGCTAAACGCATGAAGATGTGTGCAAGAGGATAATGACAGGAAAAGCCTGCCTTGGATTAAGGAATTGTAACCATAGCACCATTTGTTGGTCAGATAATATAGATAAGGCAGATTCTTAACTCATCTAATCTTCTTTATCAATCTCCAAAATAGGTGATATTATGATTCTTATTTCTTATGGGTAGGAAAATGAGGCACAGAAAGGGGAAGCTACTTGCTCTGAAGTCACACAGCTAGTATATGCTGAAGTCGGCTCCCTCCTTCCACTGGGCTTTCCTTTATCCACCAGGAAATACAAGGCTCCTTCCTAGATGCTAGGGAATTAGTTAACTTAGCCTTTTGTTCCTTTCCCTCTGCTGAGATGGCAGAAGCTGGACCTTAAGAACTGGGAGCTCAATATTTCAGTGCGTGAACCGTTGAGAAAAATAACAATGTGCAAAGGCTCACTTTCTCATTCCTAGATGGCATATTCTTTTTTTTTTTTTTTTCTTTTTTTTTGAGACAGGGTTTTTCTGTGTATCCCTGGCTGTCCTGGAACTCACTTTGTAGACCAGGCTGGCCTCGAACTCAGAGATTCACCTGCCTCTAGATGGCACATTCTTGTTGTGGCAACCCCTGACATGGCCTTTTGGACACTAATCCCATTCCCGAGGGCTTTGGCCTCGTGATCTTATCTTCCAAAGGCTCCACCTCCTGAAACATTACATGGGGTCAGGATTTCAACACAGAAAGTGGAAGGAAACACAAATGTTTGGACTTTAGTAAAGCCTGGTTTGGGCCAGAAACTGGTCACCTCAAATTAAAGCAGGAAAAAAAATCTTACGAAAACTATAGTATTCCAGAGCTTGGAAGCAGCCTGTCATTGGAAGCCCCATTGGCAGCTTTAACAAGCTCTACTTTAAGAAGAAACAGCACAAGTGCAGACCATTCCTCGGCCATGATCCTTTGGTCAGCTACAGACTGATGTGGCTGATCAGAGGACTGGAAAGAAAGTCCTTAGTGCCCTGGAAGGAGCAGCACCAAGACCCCAGGAAAGGTAAGGAAATTGTTGTCCCAGCCACTAGTAGAAGATGCTAACCAAGTTTAATGGTTCTGCCTACTTTAGCCTTTAGCCTCTCCTGGTTGGCACAGCATCTATTCTTACCAAGAAAAAGGATGGTTTCCTAAGAGACCACTCACCTGTCCAGACATCCAGCGTTGAGTGCTGAGCTCTCAGAGAGGTGAGGGAGACTGATTCTTGCCTTTGTTGCAGTCTCACTAATGTCCGGCCCCTGGGAGGACTCACTTCTGCCCAAGTGAGTGGCATTGCAGTTAGAAGTAAAGGATGCAGCCGGGCATGGTGGCTCACACCTCTAATCCCAGCACTCGGGAGGCAGAGGCAGGTGGATTTCTGAGTTGGAGGCCAGCCTAGGCTACAGAGTGAGTTCCAGGATAGCCAGGGCTATACAGAGAAACCCTGTCTCAAAAAATAAATAAATAAATAAATAAATAAATAAATAAATAAATAAATGGATGAATAAATAAATAAATAAATAAAATAAAGGATGCTTTGCTAGGGCACGTGAATGTCTGGACATTCATTAGGCAAGATAGGGGTTTGGGGGGAGCTTTGTTATTAAAGTGAAGGGAAAGAAAATTGCCTCTACCTTTGCTCTCTTAGAAAGTATGCAGTGGCCGGACGTGGTGGCGCACGCCTTTAATCCCAGCACTCGGGAGGCAGAGGCAGGTGGATTTCTGAGTTCGAGGCCAGCCTGATCTACAAAGTGAGTTCCAGGACAGCCAGGGCAATACAGAGAAACCCTGTCTCGAAAAAACCAGAAAGAAAGAAAGAAAGAAAGAAAGAAAGAAAGAAAGAAAGAAAGAAAGAAAGAAAGAAAGAAAGAAAGAAAGAAAGAAAGAAAGAAAGCAGTGTCCTAAACACTTTGGGGGATGGCAGTTGTTACTCAGGGAAACAAGACTCTCCCTAGAGTGCAGGCACGGAAGGGATAGGAAGGTACCTTCCCAGTTCCACTGAACTGAACACAGCTCACTGCCCTTTTCTCCTGACCTAAGCTGGCTTGTTCCTTTGAAGCAATAAAAATCTTGAAATCCAAATAGCCACCGGGTGCTAAGCTCTGTCTAAACAGCAAGAGCAGGTAAGATAAGACCTCTGTCCCCCAAAAAGAGCAAGTGAAGCTAAGAGGGAAGGAAGAAAGGTCTCAGAAAACATCTACCATCAGCGAGAAAGGTCAGCAGCTATCTGGGAAGCCTCTGCTATCTGAAGGCTATGGACACTGCTGTTGACTAACCACACTGCACCCTTGCAGCAGTTGGAGATGAAGCACCTATTTTCATCAACTTTCCCTCATGTAGTTGTCAGATACTTAAGCTCATGGCTGTGTCCCCATGTGCAGATGAGGTCACAGGGGTGATGACATGGGCATTGAATCAGGCAGGGCCCTTAAACCCTGCCGGTGGACTGAGGCCTCAGACCCTCCCAGCCCCTCATCTCGTCTATACAGTGTGAAAGCAGAGAACGGCGCCTTCACGTACCTGTGCAAAAGACTGAAATAGGTTATTGAACATAGCTATGCACATTGCAAAGGCTGCTCTCATTGTGCCTGAGCACCTCTTCAGAATCTATGCATAGATAGCACAGGAGGCCTGATTAGAACTCTATAAAGACAACCCAGCTGCATTTCTGTTTCCTGAACTTAGTACCAATACACAAATGAGCCAGGATAATAAAACCTTAGTAGCCCCTCCATCTTGATAGCTAATGATAAATAGTGATGGCAGACGAGGTCATTGTTCTTTTGTTGGGTTAGTTGAATAAACATTTATTAGGCAGGCCCAGCAGTGCAAGCCTGGAGTGGCTGAGGCAGGAGGCAGGAAGATGGTGAATTCAAGGCCTGCCTTGACAGCAGAGTAAGTTCAGCCTGGGTAATTTAGTGAGGCTCAGTCTCAATTCTTAAAATATTTTCTTATACTGTGTGTGTGTGTGTGTGTGTGTGTGTGTGTGTGAGAGAGAGAGAGAGAGAGAGAGAGAGAGAGAGAGAGAGAGAGAGAGAATTTATGTGGTGGTCCAAGGACAACCCAGAGGTGTCAGTTCTCTTCTTCCACCTAGGCTCTAGGCTGTCACCTGTCACCCTTGGCTGTATGTGCCCTTACTGGCTTGACTACCTCACCAGGCCAAATTTTTTAAATAAAACAAAAAGGATCAGGGATACAGTTCGGTTGAAAAGTGCTTGCCTGACATGCACCCGGCCCTGAGTTCCATCCCCAGTGCAGACATTTACTGAGAGGCTCGGAAACACCAGTCTTGCATACACCTGTATGTCCTCAGCCTCCTGGAAACTGTCATCTTCTGAATTTGTATTCTTCATGTGTATTCTCCTGCCCAGGCAAGATTCCTTCCTCACTGTCAGAGTTTGCTCTTAGAAAATTTAGCCATGGCTGCTGCTGTGTGGGTCTTCTCTGGCTCAAACCCCTGGGGCTCTGCACAGTCTACCTACACTTCCTCACAAGCTGTTCACCTGCATCTCAGTTGCTTTCTGTGAGACTCGGCTGTGCTCCAGGCTTCCCCACTGATCTTCCTTGATCCACTAGTAGTGGACTGCTGGCCTCTTGTGTTCCTCCTCAGAGCCCAACCCAGACTATACTTTGTCTTGCTATCTTAAAATTCTTAAAATGAAACATTTTCTTTTCATGAGGTAATACATGCACACGAAATCCAAAAGTTGGCAAAAACACACACTGAAAACCAAGTGTCCTCACCCTTTGTGCCCTCCCCACCCAGTTCTCTCCCAGAGACAACACTAAGGTTACCACTTTCTTATGTATATCTTTCCAAAGATGGCTTATGCAAAGGTCTCCCTAAATGCGCAGGTGTGTTCTTTCTGGTTTTACATGGCTAGCAATATACGTGCATATTCTTCTACACCTTTCTTTCATTTGTCTTGCAGGTGACACCCTATCCACCAGATAGAGCAGGCACATATTTTAATTATGACATAATATTCTCTAGCATTGGTGTCTTATTTTCTACTGGTGAACATTCAGACTTCTCTCCACTCTTTTGTTCTTATACTACCACTGCAGTAACAATTAGATCCTTGCAATATATATTGTTTCATATATATGCAGATATAACTGCAGAATAAATTCCTTGAAGTAGTAGTATTTTGACCAAAACAGTATATGGTAGGCTGGGTATAGTCATTTGGTGGAGTCCTTGTTTGACATCCATGAAGCTCTAGGTTCCATGCCTAGCACCTAATAAACTGGATGAGGTGGTAAATATCCGTAATCCCAGCACTCAGGAAGTAGAAGCAGAAGAATCAGAAATTCAAGGTCATCCTCAGCCACACAGTGAGTTCAAAGTCAGCTTGGATTTCATGTGACCCTATTATCAATGGGAGAATATATATATAAGTGGTCATTTTGTAAATATTGTTTAACTATATCAGAAAGAATATTTAGTGAGTGCTACCTCTTCTGGAAGGCCTGGGAAGTTTAGCACAGAAACATTCAAATGTTTGGCTTTGAAGTGTTTGTCCATCACTTTCATGTAAGTTTGTTCCTCCTTTTTCTGTACACTTTTGGGGAAAGACCCACGTCAAGACAGATGTGGTCAGTGGCCCTGTGGTATTTGCAGTCACAGTAGGATAGGGGTTAGGAAGAGAACACAAGGAAGAAACAATTATAGACAACAGATCACATTCTTTTTTTTTTTTTTTTTTTTTTTTTGGTTTTTCGAGACAGGGTTTCTCTGTATGGCCCTGGCTGTCCTGGAACTAACTCACTTTGTAAACCAGGCTGGCCTCGAACTCAGAAATCTGTCTGCCTCTGCCTCCCAAGTGCTGGGATTAAAGGCGTGTGCCACCACGCCCGGCTCAGATCACTTTCTTACCAAGTGCCATGAAGAACATGGTGACCCAAAAAAAGTGTTTCATAAGCTTAGTCTGGGTATCTGCTATTTCTTCTGAGTGTTATGAGAACTTGGCAAGACAGAGGAGATGGCAGAGTTCAGGTCCTAGAGGTAGGAAGGTACATGGAGTTGGAGCAGCTGCAAGGATTGCATAAGCTGGAAAGGGGCTTCAAGGTCGTTTCATTTCAGTCTCCTTAGCAGACATATGAGGAAACTAAGGTGTGAAGAAGTCAGTGACTTAGTCAAGGTTACACCAATAGTGGCAGAGCCAGAACTAGTTCTCCTGATTCCTTCTAGGTGATGTTATACTGCAGGATCCAGCGTGGCCCTCCTGAGGGCTGGGGAATCTGAAGCCAGTGGCTACATTTTATTAGCCTAGAGAGTTGCCTGGCTTTGTGTAGAAGAACCCTCATGTTCAGGCCCTTTTGATTAGCCATCTACTATGTCCTGTTTCTCTTTGCTAGTAAGATACAGTTTAAGAACACAGCAATCTAGCATTCCAGTCTAGCAGGTTGGTTTGGTCTTCAGCATACTTGTCTCTCCTCCAAGTTTAGATAATTATAATAGTGACCTTAATGATGGCAGTTACTCATTTAGTGCTTGCTCTATATCAAGTACAGTTCTAACTACTTGGCATGTACTAAATTATTTAATATGAATAGCAATCCTATAAGGTACATGTTATCATTACTCTATTTTCCAGAAAGGGGGGGGGGGGGGACTCAGACAGATGAAGGCATTTGCTGAAGGTCACAGGTGTGTTATTACAAGATGTCTAGCTCCAGATCCTGAAGCATGACATGAAAGTAGCAAGCCCTGTGGAGAGGTACAGTAAGGATGTAGATGAGAGAATGGATGGGACAGGAAAGCTGAGTGAAATCAAGAACTGGGGTATTTATTCAAACACAAAAGAGGACTGAATGAACCCAAAAGAGTACTTGCTTAGTATATTACAAGGTCCTGGATTCAATCCCCAGCACCGAAGACAAAATGTGCCAAAGAATCAACATGTGACCACATCTCAAGGACAGTCCTATTCATCACAGTCCCTCAGATTATTAATGCCTCTGGTCACTTGCCTGCTCCTTTATATCTAGGCTACCAGCATCCTATTGGCTTCATGTTCCTTGTTCCCGTGTTCGTTCTCCTTCCCTGTTCCTCCTTCTCTCCTCGTTCCTTCTTTCCTCTCTCTCCCTGCTGATGTGAGTTTTTCAATATCGGTGCACATCACAAGTCTGCACATGTGTGTGGAGGTCAGAGGTCAACATTGGGTGCTGACGCCATCATTTTTTAGAGAGGATCTCTCAGTGATACCTTGCACTAGGCAGGTAGGCTATGGTGCCTGGCAACTGAGCAGTCGCTGCCTCACCAGCACTAGAATGAGCACGCATCATCAAGCCCATCTTTTTACCTGGGTGATGAGAATTAAAACCAGACCTTCTTGCACAACAGGCATCTGACTGACTGTACTCTATCTCCAGCCCCTGTTTGTTCTTTTCTTTGCGACAGGGTCTCACATATCCCAGGCTGGCCTGGAACTTGATAATAGCCTAGGATGACCTTGAAGTTTTGATACTGCTGCCTTCACCTTCCTAGCGCTAGAATTACAGACATGTATCAGCATACCAGTTGGTGGGGTGCTGGAGATGGAACCCGGGGCTTTGTTACAGTGCTAACAAGCACTCATCCTTGTGGCTTTTATTGCTCCCATTCTGAAAATCCATACCACTGGTCCTTCAGCTCATCCTCAAGCCCACAAACTCCCTGTGATTACTAAATTGCTGAAGATGGATGCATGAAAGGACAGCTGGGGGCCACAGAAAGTTCATGGCCTTCAGTCTGTGCTGCTCCTCAGTCTACAGAGCTGATCTTTAGAGCATCTTTGCACATCCTTCATAACAGTGTTTTCAAATTTTACCAAACTCCTCACTGCATGCACACCCATTACCCCCACCCAAGGTGGATAACCTGGCTGGCTGTTTCCTGGGGAAAAGAGAGTGATAAACAGACTCAACCTTTGGCTTCTTTGCATGATATCCCTCCTTGTTGGTGGTGTCCTGGGTGTCACACTTCAAGTTCCTCTTGGGCACCATTCCTCCTTAACAGATGAATAAATTCAAAACTCACCCATGTGAAAAACCATTTCTTCCTTCAATCCTAATTTTGCCTTTCAGAACTTTGCCCATTCTTATTCCCAGCTCAACACAATCAAAGTAGCTTGTTTTGATGAAGAGTTCTAGGAGTGTGAACAGATATATAAATTTGTGTGACTGCCACCACACTCAGGACATAGAACTGTTGCACCAATCCCCAGATTCTCATATGCCATCCCTTTGCAGTCAGGGTCTCCAGGACTACCCCCACAATGGTAACACTTCCTGTGCTATATCCATCCCTGGAGTTTTTTTTTTTTTTTTTTTTTTAAAGATTTATTTTATTTATTATATGTAAGTACACTGTAGCTGTCTTCAGACACTCCAGAAGAGGGAGCCAGATCTCGTTACGGATGGTTGTGAGCCACCATGTGGTTGCTGGGATTTGAACTTATTACCTTTGGAAGAGCAGTCGGATGCTCTTACCTGCTGAGCCATCTCACCAGCCCCCCATCCCTGGAGTTTTATCTTCTGAGAATAGCTCCCTCACTGTAGTGACTGTAGAGTTCACTCATGCTGTTGTATTCAGCAGTAGCTTATCATTTCTATTTTTTTAAATATTTATGTTTAAATTTATATTTGATTCTATGCATTTGTGTATGTCTGTGTGTAGGTATGTACACAAGTGTGGGTGCCTACCGAGATCAGAAGAGAGTATTGGATTTCCCTGGAGCTGGAGTTACAGGCAGTTGTGAGCTATCTGTTGTATCTATCTGTTGCGAGTTGTAGGTGCTGGGAATTGAATTTAGTCCTCTGCAAGAGCAGCAAGTACTCTTAGCTACTAAGCAATCTCTCGAGCCCTGGTTTGTTCTTTCTTTCTTTTTTATAGATTTTTTTAATTTTAAATTATGTGTATATGGAGAGTGGGTACATGCACCTGTGTGGGGGTGCCTGCCTCAGTCTCTTAAGTACTGAGATTAAAGAGACAAGAAAGTTACTTTCGGGACTTGAGCATTTTGATGATGACAGTTTCCTCAGGTCGTTCTGGGTGGTTATGAACTACCTGGACAGCTGAAGGAAAGGTGGCTGCAAGGATAAGCTTGAAGAATCCTGAGGATGAGGGCCAGACTGCCCTTTTTGCATTCTCTTACTTGATATATATATATATATATATATATATATATATATATATATATATATATATATACATATATCTTTGTTATATCCGCCTCCCACTCACTTCCTCCAACTTCCCTTGGTCCATTCCCACAGCATATCTCCCCTCTCCAATTTAATATCTTTAACCCCTTTCCTTTTCTTTTTCTCCCCCCCCCCCCTTTCTTTAAAGTTTCCTAAGATAATAGTGAGGCTGGGCTAAACTGAATCACCAGGTGTCAGTCTCCAGTAAATGTAGAAGGATGGCCAGAAGGTCCATAGACAACCACAGGACTGTGGAGCAGCCTGAGGTCCAGATGAGCACTTTTGGCTTACTGTGAAGCAGACAGGAATAGGCAGCCAGAGGAATGCCCCAGTCACCCTGTTCTCAACCCTGTGACATTTGTGGTGTGGGAAAAATCAGTCCCTGCTTGGTGCTTTCCCAGAACATGAGGAAAGGGCATGAGAAAAGATTAAAACCTGGGACTGGAAAGATGGCTCAGTGGTTAAGAGCACTGACTGCTCTTCCAGAAGACCCAGGTTCAATTCTCAGCAACCACATGGTGGCTCACAAGCCTCTATAACTTCAGTTCTAAGTAGATCTGATGCTCTCACATGTACATGGTACACAGACATATATGCAGGCAAATCTTCCACATTAAAATATTAAAATAAACAAGTCTCAAAAGGTTAAAGGCATAGGACTATGTATCAGGCTCATTGGGCATAGGCTAGGTTGGACTATAAGTATGAAATTGAATCTACCTAAAATGCCTACTTTCTTTGAAGCAAAATACACCACAAATATGTGAATGAGGCACTATGGTTCTATAGTAAATGAATATGCATTCTAAATTAGTAGCTCCCACCTGTAATCTCAGCATTCGAGAGACTGAAACAGAAGTATGGCGAAGTTCCAACCAATCTGAGCTACATAAACAAGACCCTGTCTCCAAAAACATTCATTCTAAGACTGTGGAGGAAGATGAACTCCGAAGTTACGACTTTTTGCCACCATCTTGGCACAAAGCATCCAGAGTCCAGACCTGAGACCCTGTTTTCTTTGTGTAAGGACTTGTACTTCCCAGTTCTGAAGTCACTTTCCTGTACCTTCTATTTCCTGCCAGGCTCAAAGTCCTTATCTTCCCCACTATGGAGGAGTAGATGTCCACTTCTCAGGAGCAGCTGACTGCTTTCGGCAGATAGTGAAAACCCAAGGGGTACTGGGGCTCTGGAACGGACTGACAGCTAACTTACTAAAGGTGAGAAGGGTGGCCAGTCTCCTGCTTCTCTGCCTCTTCTAGTTCTTTCCCTTCCTTATCCTCTCAGTACAATTTGCATGAAAATGCCTCAGTTAGCACTGATAGCCTCTGTGCACCAATCCCAATGAACACAAGGGTTTAGAATCTAATACCACACCCTAGAAGAGCTGAACATTTAGTATCAACTGGACACTGGGTATGCACTGGGACACATGGACCCCTCCCTAAGAAGAATACAACCCTCACTAAAATTGTCTGCAGAATGAATATATACACATGAATATATCATATTCCCATAGACTTCTGTAACTAGAATTAAGAACAAGAATGTGGGCTGGAGAGATGGCTCAGCGGTTAAGAGCACTGACTGCTCTTCCAGAGGTCCTGAGTTCAATTCCCAGTCAACCACATAGTGGCTCACAACCATCTGTAATGGGGTCTGATACCCTTTTCTGATGTGTCTGAAGACAGTTACAATGTACTCATATGCATAAAATAAATGCTTTTCTTAAAAACAGAACAAGAACTCTGGACTCGCCTTGTACTAGCTCACATATAAATATCCAGTCAAGACTAATATATAGTGATGGGCAGGAGCCGATCAACTGCATGGATAGTAATGCTTATGCAGATCAACTGCATGGATAGTAATGCTTATGCAGGGCATGCCCTTTAGTGATTCTGAAGTCTTTCATGCCCTTCCACACTGGACCAGTTTTCCTTTTTCCATATTCTTTGGTTCCAAAACGAGTTAGCATGTAGCACTGCCCCCGGCTATCATCTTAGTTTACTCCGCTGTAACTCCATTGCAGAAGTCCCTTTTCAGAAGAGTTTAACATATTGAGTTCCTTTGAGGGCAGCTTCCCTGTTCTGTTAGTTAAACTTTGGGACATTGAAACTGGCTAATTAAGAAAAGTCAAAATCAATGAAAAAAATAAAAATTTAAATTTTTAATTAAAAAAAAAAGTTTGGCCGGGTGTGGTGGCGCACGCCTTTAATCCCAGCACTCGGGAGGCAGAGGCAGGTGGATTTCTGAGTTTGAGGCAAGCCTGGTCTACAAAGTGAGTTCCAGGACAGCCAGAGCTACACAGAGAAACTCTGTCTCGAAAAAAAAGAAAAAAAAAAGTTTGACATGTAGGCTGCAGAAGTAGCTCAGTGATTATGTTTGATGCTCTTCCAGATCACCTGACTTTAGTGCCCAGTACTGGTGTTGAAAGGCTCACAAACACACAAAACGCCATCTCCTAGGAGTCCAATACCCTCTTCTGGCCTCCATGGGTCCCCACACTCGCACAAATGCACAGATGAATAAATAAATGTACGTCTTTTCTTTGGAAGAATTTAACACAATTTTCATTTTCTGTTTTAACAGGTAGTTCCATATTTTGGAGTTATGTTTAGCATGTTCGAGTTCTGTAAGAGAATTTTTCTTTATCAAAATGGTTACACCCTGTCCCCACTGACCTATAAACTGACCCCAGGAGTGGACCAAAGTTTGAAGCCCCAGGAGTTAAGGGAGTTAAAGAAGTTCTTCAAACCCAGAAAACTACACTCAAAAAACCCACGTCTGTAAAGCTGACTGGAACTACACTGGTACAAGTGCAGTAATCACAGATGAATATGGTGACCTCTTAACTGTGCACATCCGGAGGAGAGAGAGGAAATGGGAGCACGGGACCGTACCTCACCTCAGAACCCCAAACTTTCCCCGTGAATAGCTGTGCTTTGAGAAGCTTCTCTGACATTGCCCCGTCACAATGACATCCGGGCAGACTGTGCGAAATCACAGAGGTAATCAAACATGCAGTATACTCTCTGAGGAGAAGCACCAAGCAAAGAAACATAGCCACAACACATCAAAGCATCCTGTAGCTGAGGTGGCAGAACAGAGAGAGACCATGGCACAAGCCCAGTCACAGAAGTCCTGGTGGAGTAGGGCCAAGTTTCACTGTCTTTGACCCGTGGCTTCCCCACACAGACTTCTTGAACTCATACCTTTGCTGGCTTCTGAGAGCACAAACCACCAAGGAGGTTAGGACTTATCCAAATTTCCAAATGAAAACCTTTTTGTTCTTTTACATGATCAAAGTCCAGGCTGCCATCAGAATCGTGATGCTCCCTCCGGCCTAGACTCCCAGCTGGCTGGGATTCCAAGTGCATTCTGCCACACTAGAACCCTAGAACCCTCATTCTTTCTTGAAAAAGCAAGCATTCCCAGCTTTTGTTTCAAGAAAGGAATTTTTCTCCAGGATTTCTACCTCTAGCCCATCACCCTCACCCCAGAGTCCCAGCTGTTCTGGAGCTCACTCTGTAGATCAGGCTGCCTGCCTCTGCCTCCCAAGAGCTGGAATGGAAGGCATGCACCTACCACTGCCCGGCAGTCATGATTTCTTAATGATACACTCAGATCCCTCACTAAAGCCCTGTACAGTTTCAGTGGCTTTAATTATCTGCCTTTTTAACTTGCTCTGTAAGCCTACCCTGAAAATAAATTATTTCATCATTTTCCTTCATTCTCACAAGATGTCCTAGTTGCCTAGAAAATATCAGAGAGAAGATATGACACACATACCCCCCCAAATGTCATGAAATTAAAATCTAATACTCTTTCCTGAACTCCATAGGCACCAGGAAACACATGGTGCATATACACACATGTAGATAAAACACACACACAAAGTAATTCAATGAATCTATTTTTTCTTTAATTTTATTTAAGGAAAACAGTGTCATTTATTCTTAATCATAGTTATAAAACTATGGTTAAATTCTCAGACTTTTGTCTGGTTTAAATATGCAAAATAACTAATTTTTCCAACTCCTGTGACAGACTGTTTTATATGGAATGAAATTGACACATTTCTTTTTTTTTTTTAACCTTTTTTTAATTAGATATCTTCTTTATTTACATTTCATCCATCATACGGTTTTGGTTTGGGTTTTTTTAGATTTTTTTAATGTAATAAAACAGTATTCTGTGTAAAAATTATATAACTTTTCAAATAGTATGCATTTTTAAAACACATTAATATCTAAGTAGGTGGGATGCTGCCCAGCTGCAGTCACAACCCTTGGGAGGCTAAGGAAGGAGGATTATAAGGCCAGCCATAGCTATAGAAGCAAGTTCAAGTTCTTCTTCAAAGTGAAATCTTGTCTCAGAAAACAATAAGTAAAGAAATAAATGCAGGCTGAAGAGATGGCTCAGAGGTTAAGAGCACTGACTGTTCTTCCAAAGGTCCAGAGTTCAAATCCCAGCATCCATATGGTGGCTCACAACCATCTGTAATGATATCTGACGCCCTCTTCTGGTGCGTCTGAAGACAGCTACAGTGTACTCACATATAATGAATAAATAAATCTTAAAAAAAAAGAAATAAATGTATTTCTGACATGAATTTACATATATTTTCGTTTCCTTCCCTCCACCACATACATGAAGGTTTTTCCGAATGTTAAAAGTATTTTTTTGAAAAAATGTTCAACATCCTTAATCATCAGGGAAATGCAAATCAAAACAACCCTGAGATTCCACCTCACACCAGTAAGAATGGCTAAGATCAAAAAATCAGGTGACAGCAGATGCTGGCGTGGATGTGGAGAAAGGGGAACACTCCTCCACTGCTGGTGGGACTGCAAGCTTGTTCAACCACTCTGGAAATCAGTCTNCCTCTAGGTGGAAGAATAACATGAACTAACTAGTTCCCCCTGCGCTCATGTCTCTAGCTGCATATATGGAAGAAGATGGCCTAGTTGACCATCATTGGGAGGAGAGGCCCTTTGGTCATACAGACTCTATATGCCCCAGAACAGGGGAATGCCAGGGCCATTACGTGGGAGGGGGTGGGTAGGGGAGCAGGGCGGGGACACGGGAGGGTAAGGGAAAATTTCTGGATAACATGTGAAATGTAAATGAAGAAAATATCTAATAAAGAGAAAAAAAGTATTTTTTTTCATATTAAACTTCTTTTCTAAAGGGAAAAAATTGGGGCTGTAGAGTTGGCTCAGCAGTCAAGAGCATTTATTGCTCTGCAGTGGAATGAGGTTCATTTGCCACCACCTGCATGGTAGCTTACACTCCAGTCCCAGGGAATCTAATACTCTTTCCTGAACTCCACAGGCACCAGGAAACACATGGTGCATATACACACATGTAGACAAAACACACACACAAAGTAATTCAATGAATCTATTTTTTCTTTAATTTTATTTAAGGAAAACTGTCATTTATTCTTAATCATAGTTATAAAACTTTGGTTAAATTCTCAGACTTTTGTCTGGTTTAAATATGCAAAATAACTAATTTTTCTAACTCCTGTGACAGACTGTTTTATATGGAATGAAATTGACACATTTCTTTTTTTTTTTTACCTTTTTTTAATTAGATATTTTCTTTATTTACATTTCAAATGCTATCCCAAAAGTACCCTATACCCTACCCCCGCCCTACTCCCCTACCCACCCACTCCCACTTCTTGGCCCTGGCATTTCCCTATACTGGGGCATATAAAGTTTGCATGACCAAGGGGCCTCCCTTCCCAATGATGGCCGACTAGGACATCTTCTGCTACATATTCAGCTAGAGACACGAGCTCTGGGGGTACTGATTAGTTCATATTGTTGTTCCACCTATAGGGTTGCAGACCCCTTCAGCTCCTTGGGTGCTTTCTCTAGCTTCTCCATTGGGGGCCCTGTGTTCCATCCTATAGATGACTGTGAGCATCCACTTCTGTATTTGCCAGGCACTGGCATAGCCTCTCTCGAGATAGCTATATCAGGGTCCTTTCAGCAAAATCTTGCTGGCATATGCAATAGTGTCTGGGTTTGGTGGTTGATTATGCGATGGATCCCCGGGTGGGGTATTCTCTAGATGGTCCATCCTTTTGTCTTAGCTCCAAACTTTGTCTCTGTAACTCCTTCCATGGGTACTTTGTTCCCAAAGTCTCCACACTTTGGTCTTCATTCTTCTTAATTTTCTTGTGTTTTGCAAATTGTATCTTGGGTATTCTAAGTTTCTGGGCTAATATCCACTTATCAGTGAGTGCATGCCAAGTGACTTCTTTTGTGATTGGGTTACCTCACTAAGGATGATATCCTCCAGATACATCCATTTGCCCAAGAATTTCATAAATTCATTGTTTTTAATAGCTGAGTAGTACTCCATTGTGTAATGACACACTTCTATAGCCCAATCTGGTTAAAATCTAGCCTCAGATTATATACATCTTAGTATTTCTTCTGTGCATTCTCCCACAAATATAAAATAGGTGCTACATGGCATGGAGGTGTTTTCTGAGTTCCGGGTTGTTTTAGAGTTATTTTTAATTGTGTGTGTGTGGAGATGAGGGCATGCGTATGTGAATGCAGGTGCCTGTGGAAGCCAGAAGCATCAGACCCCTTTGGATCTGGAGTTTCAGATGGGTATAAACTGCTTGCCATGGTTGCTGGGGACCAGACTCTTCTGGATCTGTGTGTGTTCTTGCTAATTAAGCCATCTCTCCAGTCTCACTGAGTTATGATTTTTTTTAATAAATCAAAAATACGGCTCATTTTCCTGTCATTTTAGAATGAATCCTTAAAATTCTAGTTTTGTTCCTAAAATGAACTGAGCACTGTTTTATTTCCTTAGCAAGATGCTCTGCCTTCCTACCTTCTGGCTACCAGCACGCTCCACACAGAACTAAGAACTTCAGAACTATAAAGAGGTGTGGTATGATATCCATCCAGGAGTAAGTTAAGGGATAAAGCGTACCTATGAATGATCAGAATTACAAAGCAGACACAAAGAGCGACAGAGTAGTATCTCCTACTGACAAGACTGTCATGGGGCTCAGTCTATGAGTGCTGAATAAGTGACTAAAAGACTCAGCACAGGAGATAGGCTAGTCACGAGTAGGGACTCAGAGTCTGAATTAAGGTCTAGGATTTTTCGGGGTTTTGTTTTGTTTTGTTTCTTTCTCCCTCCAGCCCCACTTGCCCTGGCCCAAAGATTTATTTATTTATTATATGTAAGTACACTGTAGCTGTTTTCAGACACATCAGAAGAGGGCGTCAGATCTCATTACGGATGGTTGTGAGTCACCATGTGGTTCCTGGGATTTGAACTCAAGACCTCTAGAAGAGCAGTCTTAACCGCTGAGCCATCTCTCCAGCTCTTTGATTTTTGTTAACAGCGTTTCCTAGAATGCCATTCACTTTGTAACCCAGACTGGCTTAGAACCCGAAATCCTCCTGCCTGTCTCCCAGATGCCAGAATCACAGGTTTGTTGTCCCGTGCCTAGCTTTGAACTAAGTTATTTTTGTGGACTTTCATTTGATGGCTGTTTTATTTTCTTCTTTTGTGGGAGTTCTTTTCTGACAGGTTTTCACTCTGTAGTCCATTCAGGCAGGGCTGAAACTGTATTCCAGAGTGGCCTCAAACCCATGGCAATCTTTCTGCCATTGCTGGAATTGCAGGTATCAGGACATGTGGCCTGCTAGGTTTTGGTACTTTAAGGTAGGGACCTCGTTGTACAGCCGAGGCTGGCTTTGAACTCTTGGTCCCCCTCCCCTTAGACTCCAAAGTGCCAAAACCAGAGGCCTGCCCTTCCATGCTTGGCTCTGAACTGACTTTTGACTTTTTACACGCATCTACTTAAACATTGGTTGCTGCTATTAGTGTTGTTTGGATATTACAGAACTGTTAGGTGCACCCCTTCTTGGAGGATGCGCATCACTGAGGGCTCACCCCACTTCCACTCTGCTGTCAGCATGTGGTTGAAGATGTTACCTCTCCACTTCCTGATCCACCTGCCACGCCTTCTCTGGCATTGTGCCTCCCCCAACCCTTTGGAATGATAAGCCAAAATAAATTCTCTTCTATACACTGCTTTTGGCCATGGTGTTTATCACAGCAACAGAAAAGTAATGAATACAAGGGCATAGGCAGTATCATAGAGATGGACACAAGCAAAGAGTGCTTGAAACAGAGAGAGAAGACTGCCTTTGTGCACTTATTCAACAACTGCTAGGCACTGTCCATGCAGTGATATAAAAGAGAAATGAGATCCCATCCTAGTGAGCACAGAGGTCAATTATCTATTTTAAAAAGGGTAGTTTTGTGTTGTGATGTTGGGAGGAAAATAATCAGAGTGCATTAATTGAAGGATTATGTGGGAGAAAGGTAAAATCTTTCCATCGGCGAGCCAGGGAAGGCCATTATGAGAGGTGACATTGGAGATAAGGCCTAAATGATGAGAATGAGCCGACCACAGAAAGCAGCAAAAAGAACATCTGCAGCAGTGGAAAAAAACAAGTGCAAGTGGGAACCTCCCTTGAGGAAGTGCCTCCATGAGATCAAGCTGTAAGGCATTTTCTCAATTAGTGATCAATGGGGGAGGGCCCAGCCCATTGTGGGTGGTGCCATCCCTGGGCTGGTGGTCTTGGGTTCTATAAGAAAGCAAGCTGAGCCAGCCAGGGAAAGCAAGCCAGTAAGCAGCACTCCTCCATAGCCTCTGTATCAGCTCCTGCCTCTAGGATCCTGCCCTGTGTGAGTTCCTGTCCTGACTTCCTTCAATAATGAACAGTGATATGGAAGTTTAAGCCAAATAAGCCCCTTCCTCCCCAGCTTGCTTTTTGGTCATTGTGATTCATCACAGCAGTAGAAACCTTAAGACACTGCCCTTCTAAATGGTTGGAGTATAAATTCTAGGACCTATATTAGTTGGCTCACAACTGCCAGTAACTCCAGTTCTAGAGGGATCGGACATTTCTAGCTTCCAATAGCATCTGGACTCACATGTACATACTCACAATCCTCCCACATAAACACACTTTAAAAAATAACAATAATAGGTGATGGAGAGATTTCTCAGTGGTTAAGAGCACTGGCTGATCTTCCACAGGGCATAGGTTCAATTCTCAGCACCCACATGGCGGTTCAAAATTGTAACTCTATCCCCAAGGGATCTGTTGGCCTCTTCTGGTCTCCTTCATCACTGCGGGAGCGTGCTGTGCAGTCATCCATGCAGGCAGAACACTCATGTGCAAAAGATAATATTTGTAAAAACAAACATAACACTAAGACATGTTTTGCAGATTTACTAAACAGATGGATCCAGGAAGTAAAAGGGGAACACTGCGGTTGGGATCTAATGCTCCCCCTTTAATTTAACAAATCAAATTATGGTGCCATTTGCTGATATGGAAAAAATGAGGGAGGGTCAGAGATTTGGTCAAGAAGGGACTAAAAGTTCTATTGGTAACACATTAAATTCAAAATGCCCAGAATATATCAAAATGAAAAAAAAATTGATAGTTGGCTACAGTCTAAACTGTCCCTACAATTGCCCAATTTGTAGTAGATGGAATAATGACCCCCAAAGTACCTATATCCTAATACCCAGGACCTTTTAATTAATTTTAATTAATTTAATTGGGGATTGATAGTTTTGAAACAGGGTCTTACTATTATAGCCCATAACAATCCTCCTGCCTCAGCTTCTCAGGTACTATGATTACAGACATAAGACACCATTCTGTGTGACAAAAGAGATTTTGAACAAGTGATTAAAGTTATAGTCATTGAGATGGAGAGATTATTCTGGTTTGTCTGGGTGTACCCAATCTATTCACAAGAGTCATCAAATATTGGGAAAAGAGACTCAGAGCATGAGGGAGAAGTAAGCTAGAAATGCAAGGACAGAAGAGATATGACAAGGACTGACTCTGAACACAGCGGTGCTCAGGAGCCAAAGAATGGTTTCAAGAATCTAAGAATGACCCTCAGGTGACAGCCAGTAAGGAAACAAGAACCTCAGTCCTATAACCAAAAGGAGCTATTGCTAGTCAATAACTTGAATGAGCTACAAAATGGGTTTTCCCCTGGTGCCTTCAGAAATGAATGTCTTGATTTCTACATCAGAGTTGTGACTTACAGAATTGTAAAATAGTAAATCTTTATTGTTTACCCATGGTGCTTGTGGTAAGTCATTATATCAGCAACAGGAAACTAACAGAACCCTAAAGGTATTTATTTTAGAATAACATGAACAGATCAGAAGTTTGGTGAAGAGTAATAGTGAAAGACAGGCAGGCTGTCATCAACAAACGCATTTAAAACAGAGAAATGGGGATGGAGATGGGGCTCAGTGGTTAAAACCACTAGTTGTTCTTTGAGGGGACCCAGCTCTAATTCCCAGACAACCATCAGACAGCACTCAGATTCCATGGATCTGATGCCTTCTTCTGACTTTTGCAGGCACCAGACATGCATATGGGGCACAGACACACATACAGGCAAAACACTCAAACACATAAGACAATTCAATTAAAAAATTAAAAACAGAGGGATTGAACGAGACCACTAAAAGATGGGAAAGGAAGAAACTTCTAGAGTGAAAAAAGCAACAAGAAATGAAACTGAAGAGGCAGAAGCTAAAGATAAGATAGAAGAAAGGAAATGCTCGTGCCATACTGTTAGGGATATACAATAAATGGTGCAGTAACTCTAAGGAAAAGGAAAGAAAACAGGTTTAAGACACACAGACAAGGAGCAAGGAAGGCAGGCAGGCAGGTAGGCAGGCAGGTTGGGTATGCTCACATAAAATAAGCAAAGAACAAAAATGGCTCAAATATTCATCAATTGACAATATGCCAAAAGAAATCCAGACAAAGGGAAGCATGTACAGTGCATGGTTCCATTTACTCCAAAGCCAGGGGACGTAAGCTAACCTAAAGTGACAGTATGCTGAAAGCTGTTTGCTTCGATGGAGGGGTTACAGAGGGATACATGAAAGTTTTGGTAATGGATCCATTCACTATGTTAACTGCCATCGTTTCATTAGTGTATACATATGTAAACATATTGTCAAATTGTGCCCTTCAAATATGTAATACGGTAACGGCACAAGCCTATAATCCCAGTATTTGGGAAGCTGAGGCAGGAGAGTCAGGAGTGTGAGGCAAGCCCCAGCTACCTAGAAAGACCCTGTCTCAATCACAACGGTTAGGAAGAGGTAGCTTGGTGCATGCCTTTCATGAATAACTGCATAATTACCTTAGACTTGAGCCCTCGAGCAAGAAAGAACAGTTCCATTGGATAGCAACAGCACTGCTGTAAAATTTGTTTGTTTTCTTTGATTGCTTTATCTGGAGCAATCGTTCATGGTTGAAATCCATCAGATGCTTTCTCAACCTTCCAGAAATCAAATCCTTCCAAGCACTGGGGTAGAAAGAGAAATAGAAAGCAAGGGCTTCAAATGCTAATCTGAATTTAGGTTTGATTGAGTAAGCAAAGGGAGGTTGGTAGGTTTTGGAGAAACATGTGATATAATAAAAACTATATGAGAGGTAAGGCATAGTGGCAGAAGCCTGTAATCCCAGTACTGGAGAGATAGGGACAGGAGGATTAAGAGTTCAAAGCTGACCTTGGCTCATAGTAATTTCAAGGTCATCATAGGCTACATGAAATCCTGTTTCAAAATAATAATAACAACAATAAATAAACAAACTTAGCAGAAGGAAGAATATTCTAGAAGGCAATGTACCAACCAACTTGGCAAAAGAAGATTCCTCCTCAATAATTATACTGCAAACATAACTGTCTATAGCTCCAACGGGAAATGTGAGCCAGGTCTGAAAATGAACAGTGGCTTTTCTGGGTGCTTACTAGAAATTAAAATCCTTCTTGTGTGGTCTCATGCATTATTGCCAACTGTAGCCGCCAGCAGCCATGGGTTCCTGAAAGGAAAGCTGGGGATGGATGGCAAGAGAAATAGTGAGCCAGGACAAAGTTCTCTGATCAAGGCTCAATCTTTAATTGTAGGGTCTTGAACTTAAACCCATCCCCCAATTTGTCCGGATCTCATCAAGAAAGCAAGCTGAGCTGCTCAGCAAGTAGCTTCTTGTATTGAAGCAGAGACAAAAACATTTAATATAATGTAAGGCTATTAGCCATTCCTAGAGGCAAAACTTTCCAATGATTACACACTCACTAGAAGCAAACCCTTTACAATTATCAGGATGCAAAGGAAAAAAAAAAAAACCTTACAAATCCATAATAATTCTAAAAGGAGTAGGCAGGCCAGATTGTAATGCCTCTCGAAGTTCCACAGCCTCATTGACCTTTTATAAATCTTAAGTTTGAACCTCATTTTGAACAACACCTGGGTAGATCTGTAATGATGCTGTTTTGGCTTAAAATGGTATAAAAGCAGATTGGGAAAAAATAAACCAACCTCAGCCTTAGAACTGCCTGGGGTCATGCTACAATGTTGTCTAATCATCTCTTTCTTTTCTATCTTCGCTCCTGCGCTGGAGAACCTATTGACTAACTGAGCTGGCTTGGTCATTAACTGCTGAGCCACCTCACCAGCCCTGCTTTTTCTTTTGGTATCTCACCAGGCTATCACATTATCTTTTCTGTGAAGTCAACCTCAAACCCAAACACAGACACACTTATGTATGCACACAGTTTACCTAGGATTTCATGTAGCCTATGTGACCATACTCAGTGCTTGTTGAGGAGAGCCAGACGACAGTCACATTTGTCCAGATTCTTGCCACTCACACTTTACTAACTAGATCTTTACACACTGTCAGCACTAAGTCTGGCCTAGCAACATCCCTCATTGCTTCTCCTTAATAGGAGAACTATTAATTATCAGGAGAAGGGTCAAGAATTTAGAAAATGTGGACCATGAAAAGGTATTTGCTGCCAAGCTGGATAACCTGACTTTAGTCCCTGGGACCTATGTGGTGGAGAGAACAGACTTTGGCAAGTTATCCTCTGAGCTCTACACACATCTTGGCACACACATGCCCATGTGCCAGAATGAATGAATGAATGAATGAATGAATACAGAAATGCAATTAAATCCTGAAAAGAAATTGTCAGATGTGTGGCTATCTACATGAGATATCCAGCAACTATTTGGATGGTTTATGTCTGTTGTCACAATGTCTCGCCTCTGACAGCTAGCTATATGCAGTACTGCTCATATCTTTTATATAGCTGAGCATTGTCTTATACATATTCACAACTACATTTTCTTTTTTTTGTTTGTTTGTTTTTTAGAGACAGGGTTTCTCTGTGTAGCACTGGCTGTCCTGAAACTCACTCTGTAGACCAGGCTGGCCTCGAACTCAGAAATCCACCTGCCTCTGCCTCCCGAGTGCTGGGTTTAAAGGTGTGCGTCACCATGCCTAGCAAAAAAAAAAAAGAAGAAGAAGAAGAAGAAGAAGAAGAAGAAGAAGAAGAAGAAGAAGAAGAAGAAGAATTTTTTTAAAAAAATATTGTTTAAAAAGAATTTATTTACCAAAAGAAAGAAAGAAAGAAAGAAAGAAAGAAAGAAAGAAAGAAAGAAAGAAAGAAAGAAAGAAGGAGCCAGGCGTGGTGGCGCACGCCTTTAATCCCAGCACTCAGGAGACAGAGGCAGGTGGATTTCTGAGTTTGAGGCCAGCCTGGTCTACAAAGTGAGTTCCAGGACAGCCAGGGCTATAAAGAGAAACCCTGTCTAGAAAAACCAAAAAAAAAAAAAAAAAAAAAAAAAATTATTTTAGTTGGGTGGTTGGGTGTGGTCATGCATGCCTTTAATCCCAGAACTCTGGAGGCAGAGGCAGAGGCGGGCAGATCACTGTGAGTTCAAGACCAGACTGTTCTACAAAGCAAGTTCCAGGACAGCCAGGACTATGACACAGAGAAACCCAAAGGAGGGAGGGAGGGAGGGAGGGAGGGAAGGAAGGAAGGAAGGAAGGAAGGAAGGAAGGAAGGAAGGAAGGAAGGAAGGGAGGGACTATACAGAGAAACCCTGTCTCAAAAAAAAAGAAAAAAAAAATTAGAGACAGACAGACAGACAGACACACAGGAGAGAGAGAGAGAGAGAGAGAGAGAGAGAGAGAGAGAGAGAGAACACAATGTGTGTCAGAGTGAATATGGGTACATTTGTGACATGGTGAATGTGCAGAAGTCAGAGGATAATTTGGTGGCATCTGTTCTTTTCAACCCCTGCAACATCTTGGTTGCCCTTCTTTAGTTATTTTTTTCTTTCTTTCTTTCTTTTTTTTTTTTGGTTTTTCAAGACAGGGTTTCTCTGTGTAGCCCTGGCTGTCCTGGAACTCACTCTGTAGACCAGGCTGGCCTCGAACTCAGAAATCTGCCTGCCTCTGCCTCCCGAGTGCTGGGATCTTTAGTTATTTTTGAGACAGAGTCTCAGTATGCAATCCCAGCTGGCTTCAGATGTACAGTCCTACTGCCTCAGCCTCCAGAGTGCCTGGATTTCAGGTATATACCCAAGGGCCAGCTTCTTTTTTTTTTTTTTTAAAGTTTTTCCTTCTGGGAGTGTTATTCTCTTCTCCTGGTTCAATAGAAGTTTTAAGATTTATTTTATTTATTATACGTAAATACACTGTAGCTGTCTTCACGCATTCCAGAAGAGGGCGCCAGATCTCATTACGGGTGGTTGTGAGCCACCATGTGGTTGCTGGGATTTGAACTTATCACCTTCGGAAGAGCAGTCGGGTGCTCTTACCCGCTGAGCCATCTCACCAGCCCCAAGGGCCAGCTTCTTAACAAAAGCTTTTCACATTGCAGCCAATGACTTACTGGCAATACTGTCTTGATAAATCACTGTTCTCATTCACTTCCCTGTGGTATCTCTCAACCTGGTTTCTCTTTCCTTGACCATGTCAGACAGAAGTTTCATTCCACAGTGTCTGAACAATGTGTATGATACTGTGTTTTCCTGCTTGTATTACAATTTTTTGTTTGTTTGTTTTTGTTTTTGTTTTTGTTTTTTTCGAGACAGGGTTTCTCTGTGTAGCCCTGGCTGTCCTGGAACTCACTCTGTAGACCAGGCTGGCCTCGAACTCAGAAATCCGCCTGCCTCTGCCTCCCAAGTGCTGGGATTAAAGGCATGCACCACCACAACCGGCTTTGTATTACAATTTTACATTCATTTTATTACCTCCATTCTAAGTGATTGCACAGAGATACCAAGGCCCTAGGTACTGCTTGAGCTTCTGCTTGTTTTTTTTTTTTTTTCCCGTTCAGACCTAATAGGCAGTGACTTAACTTCAGTTCCTGCTTCTTTATGACACTTGTATTTTCCAGAGCTCCAGGAAACACAATAATTACTAACATAGAGTTCCACTGTGTCTCTCTGGAGGAATGAGTTTTTAATGAACAGGCTAAATATAAATCACCAATATAATCATCATCATTAATATTATTCTTTATTCTCCTGACCTCTTCGTATTCCTGATCTTTTTCTTTTGAAAAATTTTAACTTTCAGATTTATAAAAAGTTAGTATATGGGGGGTGGGAGTATAGTATAGCACTTCCTAGCATGCATAAGGCCCTAGGCTCAATTCCCAATTTTGCAAAAAGGATACATTTGAGAGTGGGCTGACCATCCACAATACAAGGAACTCCTAATCCCAACAGGAAAAAAAATAACCCAATTACAAAGTGAACAATAGGGCTGGAGAGATGGCTCAGCAGTTAAGAGCACTGACTGCTCTTCCAAAGGTCCTGAGTTCAAATCCCAGCAACTATACGGTGGCTCACAACCATCTGTAATGAGATCTGACACCCTCTTCTGGTGTGTGTGAGAGAGCGACAGTGTACGTAGATATAATAATAAATAACTCTTTAGGCCAGAGCAAGCAGGGCTGGAGCGAGCAGGGCCGGAGCGAGCAGAGTCTACCGGAGTGGGCAACCTTCATTCCCAGCAACCAGATGCAACTACATGAAGGCTCACAACCATCAGTACAGCTACAGTGTACTTATATACAATCAATCAATCAATCAATCAATAAATCTTTAAAAAAAAGTCTGGGCACCAAGTTTAAAACAAAAAACAAAAAGTGAGCAATGCCAGGCGGCGGTGTGTACCTTTAATCCTAGCACTCGAGAGACAGAGGCAGGTAGCTCTCTGAATCTGGTCTACAGAGTGAGTTCTAGACAGCCAGGACAAAACAGAGAAGCCCTGTTTTTTTAGAAAGGAAAGGAAAGGAAAGGAAAGGGAAGGGAAGGGAAGAGTGAGCAATTAACCTATACTTGGTTTTAGTCAAAAGGCCAAGAAGCTAGAGCAAGAAACCTAACCACACATTTCCTAAAAGAAGATTTGCAAATTGGTCAATAATCATGGGAGGGGGGGAGATGTTCTATATCACTAGTTATTGAGGTAGTACAAACTAAAACCAGAGTGAGACAATAACTGCTGTTATCAGAACAACAAAAGAGAACATGCTCTGGTACAGAACTGGAGAAAAGAGAATTCTTGCATGTCGTTGGTAAGGATATAAATTAGTAATTCCACCCTGGGAATCTTGGGCGATTCCTCAAAAGATAGGTGCATTATATAATTTAGCAGTCTCACTAGTAGGAGTATATTCAAAAGAAATGCAATTTGACATGTTGAAGAGACATCTTTTCCATGTTCATTTCAGTACTATTCATATTAATCCTGAAATTCAGCAGAGAAAAACCAATTCCTATATTTGGGGCCAAATTTGAAACAAGCTTTATTAAATATTAAATACTGACCAGCAGGTGGGCTTAGATCAGGACAACCGCCTGGAATTTCCAGGCTGAGTGACCCTGAGACACGTGTTGCAGGCACTTACATAGACAAAACCCATAAGCCACCATACCTTCCCATGAGGCTTTGTTATTTTCCAAGAACTACAACTCCCAGCATTCCAGGAAGTTACCTGGTCTTTGGGCGGGTAAGGCTTACAGGTTAATTTCAGGTATTACAACAACAGTAACCCTTAAGTAGACACAGCCTGTATATCCATGGTCCTGAAAAAGAAAATGTAGAGCATACACACAATGGAATGTTGCTAGGTATCCAAATAGTGAAATCCTGTCATTTGCAATAACTAAAAATAAAATAAAATAAAATTTTAAAAAGGCTAGAGATGTAGTTCCATATTAGAATGCTTAACCGGTATCTACAGGGCCCCGAATTCCAGCCCCAGCACTATATAAAAAACAAAAACTGGAGCTGCAAAGATTGTTTAGTAGTTAGGGGACATGCAGCTGTGCAGCTGTTACAGAGGAGCTAGGTTCAGCTCCCAGCACCCACCCACCCACTTCAGGCAGCTCACATCGCCTATAACTTCAATTCCAGGAAATCGGATGTCTTCTTATGAACTCTGTGGGCGCCTGCACACCCACACACATGTGTTGCACATAAACACACACGAGCACTCATACAATGAATGAATGAATGAATGAATGAATGAATGATTTTTGAAGTCGGTCAGTCAGGTGTGGTGATACTTGTCTTTAATCTAGTACTTGGGAGGCAGAGGCAGATTGACCTCTTTGGGTTCAGGTCAGCCTGATCTACATGGTAACTACCAGGCCAGCAGTAATACATGGTAAGACCCTGTGAAAGAAAGGAAGGGAGGAAGGAAGGGAGGGAGGGAGGGAGGGCAGGAGAGAGACACAGAGAGACACAGAGAGGGAAAGGAAAGATGAGAGGGAGGGAAAGGAAAACTATAAAACCCATATGTTTCAAATAAAATCCACTATAGTGCCTAGTGTGCATGAAGTCCAGGATTTGATCCCCAGCACGAAAGGTTTAGTTCCCTTTAGGATTAACAAGGCTGGATTCAAAGTTCCAAAGTTTTTATTACTTTTCTGTATAGTAATAGCAAACTTCCTAAGAACTCAGGAGGCAAGAGATCCCACTAGCAATAGCTTCCAAAATATAAAGATAGTTCAGTGGGTAAATTGCTTTCCAAACAAGCATAAGGACTAGAGTTGGGATCCTTATAATCCACACAAATGTTGAACTCAGAAAACAGACACAGGAGGCCTAAGCAGACTAGCCAAGTCAGAGAGCTCTTGGTTCATGTGAGACCCTGCCTCAATATAAAAGACTAAAATCAACCAAGGAATAGACCCGACATCAATCTCTGGCCTCTTTTTCCAAGTGCACAGAGGGAATCCATGTGGCGTTTTTTCCAAGAAATAGAAAAAAAATTCTAAAATTCATATGGGTGTCCAAAAGATTCCAAGTGCCTAAAGCAATCCTGAGAAGAAAAATAAATGCTGGAGGGATCACAATGCCAGATTTCAAGTCGGAGATCCACTGTAAAAATAAATACATAGATAAATAAAAATTTAAAAACCACCACGGGGGGCTGGTGAGATGGCTCAGCGGGTAAGAGCAACCGACTGCTCTTCCGAAGGTGATAAGTTCAAATCCCAGCATCCACATGGTGGCTCACAACCATCCGTAACGAGATCTGGCGCCCTCTTCTGGAGTGTCTGAAGACAGCTACAGTGTACTTACATATAATAAATAAAATAAATCTTTACAAAAAAAAAAAAAAAAAAAAAACCACCACGGTACTGGCACAAAAACAGGCACATAAACCAATGGAATAAAATAGAGGATCCCAAAATAAACCCACACAGCTCCAACCGGGTGACCTTTTTTTTTTTTTGGTTTTTCGAGACAGGGTTTCTCTGTATAGCCCTGGCTGTCCTGGAACTCACTTTGTAGACCAGGCTGGCCTCGAACTCAGAAATCCGCCTGCCTCTGCCTCCCGAGTGATTTTTTTTAATGCAGGCCCCCAAAACATGCCTTGAGGCAAGACAGTCTCTTTCAACGTATAATCTGAGAGAACTGGATATCCACATTTAGAAAAAATGGAATTAGATTCACTGTTCTCATCTGTACAGAAAGCAATTCAAAATGAAGCAAAGACATTCCATAAGGGGTGTGGTGGTGCATGCCTTTAATCCCAGCACTCGGAAGGCAGAGGCAGGCGGATTTCTGAGTTCGAGGCCAGCCTGGTCTACAAAGTGAGTTCCAGGACAGCCAGGGCTACACAGAGAAACCCTGTTTCGAAAAACCTGGAAAAAAAAAGACATTACATAAGACCTGCCATTATAAATCCTCTAGAGGAAAACACCTCGAGATATAGGCACAGGCAAGAACTTTCTGAAAAGGACCCCAATGGCAAGAAACAGAATCCAGAATTTACACAAAAGAGTCTGCAGGAAGTTAAAGAGCTTCTTCACAGCAAAGGAATCAATGTACAGAGTGAACAGACAGGCAGCCTACAGAATGGGAGCAAAAGTCTCTACCAGCTATGTGCCTGACAATAAAATTGTATTATGCTTTAAAGAAGAACAAAATTGGGGTTGGAGATTTAGCTCAGTGGTAGAGCGCTTGCCTAGCAAGCACAAGGCCCTGGGTTCGGAAGAAGGAGGAGGGGGGGGAGGAGGAGGACGAGGAGGAGGCAGCTTTTTCCCATATGTAGAATCTGGGATTAAATGTGTGTGTGTGTGTGTGTGTGTGTGTGTGTGTGTGTGTGTGTGTGTGTGTGTGCGTGTACTCTACCCTTAGAAGGGCCTGAAATCCTGGAGGAAGCTGTAGTGGATAGATATAGAGGCAGGAGAGGGCTAGTCTTATGTCAACTTGACACAAGTTGGCATCATCTGAGAAAGAAAGCTCAGTTGAGAAAACACCTTCACCAGACTGGCCCATGGGTAACCCTGTGGTGCACTTTCTTGTTTGATGATTGATGTGAGTAGGCCCAGCTCATTGTGGGTGGGGCCACCACTGGGCTGGTGGGCATGCTACAATTAAACATGCTGAGGAAGCCATTGGGAGCAAGCCAGTAAGCTGTTTTCCTCCAAAGCCTCTGCAACACCTGCCTCTAGGTTTCTGTCGTCTGAGCCCTTGCCTACTGCTTAGACTACAAGCTGTAAGATGAAATAAACCTGGACTGGGGAGATGGCTCAGCAGTTAAGAGCACTGACTGCTTTTCCAGAGGTTCTGAGTTCAAATCCCAGCAATCACATGGTGGCTCACAACCATCTGTAATGAGATCTGATGCCCTCTTCTGGTGTGTCTGAAGACAGCTACAGTGTACTTACATATAATAAGTAAACCTTTAAAAAAAAATGAAATAAACCCTCTCTCCTCAAGTTGTTTTGGGTTCCGGTGTTTTAGCACAGACAACAAAGAAGTCCTAACTAAAACATTTACTATGTCTTAAGCATGGACAGGTACACTGGCCTTTCACCTTTGGAAATTTTGAAGGTTGGACACCTAAGGGTCAGATGCAGCTAAGTTTTCAACTGACGCCTTTATTTCTATAAAATAAACACTGGCTGTTTAGAAAGCAGTTTGGTGTTCACATTATCTGCTTCTGTCCTGAACATGAGGGAGGATTCCTGATCTTAAGGTCATTTGTAGTAAATATCTAGTCAGTTTAGCATTAAGGGGCTCAGGGAACACAGGTCCATTTCCACTACCGTGTGAATTCAGCAATCTAACAATCGAAGAGCACTTTACTTGGTGTCTGGAGTCAACTGCCAACTGCAATCTTAACCTTTTTCAGCCTCTTATCCTTCTGGGTGCGCTCTGTATTTGGCTTCCAATTAAAACGATTTCCTCACCTTGAGTCCAGTCCTTTGGACTTTCCTAGGCCAATTCCCTGAAAGATCTTTGTTAAGCTATTTGCAAACCAGTCTGGGGCATGGTGCAGGGATCGCACCCTGCTGGGAGGTACCTCAGTTTTCTCTGGCTCTGAAGACAAAGCTTCAAAGCAGTGTCAGGTCTAGGGTGAAGTTCACAGAACTTGACACAGAACACCTCAGCAACCAAGATAAATGAATTTCATGTATAAATGTGATGTTTTAAAAGCTCAAAACCAATGCAAAAATCCTTGGATTGTAATGCTAAGAACTTGACAGACAGGGATCCCATCCTGTACTAGCATGACCTTGGTTCATGTACTTCACTCCTCACTGTAGTTCCAGTCCTGGTTCTACAATTAATTTTCGTTACAAAAATGAGTGAGTGAACTGCAGACCTTAAGTGCGTTTGAATGAAATCGTTTAATATACCACTAGATATTTATCTCGATTCCTTAAGTTTGTGGAGGTTTTGTCTGTCTGAACTGTCTTCACCCTAGGCCTGGGTTGTTTTTATTTGTTTTTTTTTGTTTTTCTCTTGTCTTGTCGTTTGGGCACTTATCTTCACCATTCCTCGCTATTCCCTGACCCTTCTTAGGGTCCAGGTCCCCCAACTGTAAGTACTCTTTGCGGCCGTCCCTTACTTTGGCCTGATCAGGTGCCAAGGGCAAGTGAGGCTGGCAGGGCGACCTCCCAGGCTCCTCCCGCGTGTCCCGAGCCACTCAGCAGCTCTGCCATTCTGCGCGCCTGTACTGGGCGCCCGCCTTAGCCCGCCCCTTACGCCGGCAACTCAGCGCCTGGCTGCCGCTATATAAGTCGGCCATTTGCTTTGCTCCGCCCCAGAGCCCGGGAGTCAAAGCCGGTTGTCAACCCAGTCCTGTCCCGCACTCGCCTGCCTCTTCTTTTTTTGCTTTCAACATGACAGATGCCGCTGTGTCCTTCGCCAAGGACTTCTTGGCCGGTGGAGTGGCCGCGGCCATCTCCAAGACGGCGGTAGCACCCATCGAGAGGGTCAAGCTGCTGCTGCAGGTACGTTCTGAGATCGAGGGGCCCAGGCAGGAAGTAAAGGATCTGCACAGAAAGGGGGTGCCCTAGCGGGAAAGTGGGGCTCAGTCTTTAGATTTGGGGGCAAGGTGAAGGCCGGGCCTAGCCACAGTGTCAGATCGAAAGGCAACCAGGAGGAAGGCGCCTTTAAGGACCTGGAGTCTGATGTCGCAAGTGGTCGGGGACAGAGGGAGCTGAGACGCTCGGGGCCATCCCCGGCACAGAGAACTAGGATGGGGTTGCCCGAGAGGCTCTGTCTAGCCCGGATTTAGAGGCAAGGGCAATAGGCCTGAAAGCAGGCGCTGGAAAACAGAGCACCTGGCCTGACCGAAAACCTCAAGGTCACGGCAAGGAGATTACAGCTTTGGGCAGGCCACGCGGACCGGTTCCGCGGCCACGCAGCCGGCGAACAACGCGGTGGAGGTTCGCCGGCCGGCAGGCCGGAAGTGGACGCCGGGAAGAGCATGTGCCGGCTACGTCCGCCCCCGCGCAGCCCCTCGCCAGCCTTCCTGCCGCGCGCTCGCCGCGCTCTGCCTCTAGGGGGCGCTCGCGGGCGAACCTTTAGTCGTCGTCGTCGTCACCACCACCCCTCCCGACAGGAGTGGGGGTGGGGCGGAAAGGGAGCAGCTCCGGAGACCTGAGAAGTTGACTGTGGTCACCAAGGTGACCGTGTCCTATGCAGGTCCCACCCTAAAGCCTCCGAAGCCCGACCTGGAAGGAATGACCTTTCTTCCCGGTCTAAAGGTCATAGGTACACTTGAGGGTGCCTCAGTCACAGAGGTCGAGGATTACTACTTCTGATGGTTCGGCTCAATTCTTAAACACTTCCCCCCGCCCCCAGTAGTGTCAGCAGTTAAATTGTCCGGCTCATGTGATTCTGAAAGCTAGATTTGGAGAAAGGGGAACGAACCTTAAAGATTTTATGTGTGTGTTCTTCCCTTTCTCCTTCTCTGTGGTTATAACTGTCCCTATTGCCTTCTTCCTATCCATCAGGTGCAGCACGCCAGCAAGCAAATCACAGCAGATAAGCAATACAAGGGCATCATAGACTGCGTGGTTCGTATTCCCAAGGAACAGGGAGTCCTGTCCTTCTGGCGTGGGAACCTGGCCAATGTCATCAGATACTTCCCCACCCAGGCTCTCAACTTTGCCTTCAAAGATAAATACAAGCAGATCTTTCTGGGTGGTGTGGACAAGAGGACCCAGTTTTGGCGCTACTTTGCAGGGAACCTGGCATCAGGTGGTGCCGCTGGGGCCACATCCTTGTGCTTTGTGTACCCTCTTGATTTTGCCCGTACCCGTCTAGCAGCTGATGTGGGCAAAGCTGGAGCTGAAAGGGAATTCAAAGGCCTTGGTGACTGCCTGGTTAAGATCTACAAATCTGATGGGATTAAGGGCCTGTACCAAGGCTTTAATGTGTCAGTACAGGGCATTATCATCTACCGAGCTGCCTACTTTGGTATCTATGACACTGCAAAGGGTAAGTTTGCTATATGCTTAGAGGCTGTGGGAGATGTGGGTACTTATTTGTAGTTCTAGGAACTCAACCTAGGGCCTCATGCATGCTAATCCAGTGCTAAGCTGTAGCCCCAAGCCCCAGGTTCCTATTTTTCCCCCTCTTTGAGACAGGGTCTCACTATATATCCCTGGCTAGCCTGGAACTCAGTATGTAGACCAGGCTTTTCATTCATAGCCATCCACCTGCCTCTGCCTCCTGGGTGCTAGGATTGAAGGCATCTACTGCTCCACCCAGTTCCTGATTTTTTTTTTCTTTAGATAAGGTTTTTAATGTAACTCGGGCTGACCTTCTTGTCTCAGTTTCCTAAAACTAGCTAGTTTGGGGTATTTTTGTTGTTTTTGCTTTTTGGGTGTTTTTGGTTTTTTGTTGCTTTTTTTTTTTTAAGACAGAGTAGCAAGGTCTTGCACCAACCTAACAGAAGCCCAACACTCATTTCATTTTTAATTGCTGAAGGAAGCCAAATTCTTCCAATGTGAAGCTCATGGTAGATAAAATATTAGTTGGGTATAGAAAATAGGTCAGCAAAACTACATTTTGATTTTTTTTTTAATCTTTTATTTTTCAGGAATGCTCCCAGATCCCAAGAATACTCACATCTTCGTCAGCTGGATGATTGCACAGTCTGTCACTGCTGTCGCTGGCCTGACTTCCTATCCTTTTGACACGGTTCGCCGTCGTATGATGATGCAGTCTGGACGCAAAGGAAGTAAGTTCTGCTTAAGCATAAGATAAAAAGTCACAGGAGTGAGGCAAGTTATGGCCAAAAATGAGTGGGTGGCTAGGCTGCCTTTAATAGCTGCAGTCTGGGGCTAGAGATACAGTTCCGTGGTAGAGTGTTAGCCCATCGTACTCAAGGCCCTATATTCAATGTCCAGTGTCATTAAAGTGATGTAGGCTCTGCTCTGAAGGGATGACGGGGACAGCATCCATGTTGGCTGCACAAGTGCCTGTGAGCAAACAGCCCTTTAGATGCCTATGACTTTGGGTACTTATATTAAGAGGTCACCCCTGTTCTCCAGTCAATGCCTGTGCTAATGTGTAAATGTTGGGTTTAAAACTGCCATTAAGTGCTTAGAATAGCTCAGTAGTAGAGAGCTTACCGTATGCCAGGCCTAAGGTTCAGTCCTCATCATCTCCGTGTCTTTATTCTTTGCAGCTGATATCATGTACACAGGCACGCTTGACTGCTGGCGGAAGATCGCTCGAGATGAAGGAAGCAAGGCTTTTTTCAAGGGTGCATGGTCCAATGTTCTCAGAGGCATGGGTGGTGCCTTTGTGCTTGTCTTGTACGATGAGATCAAGAAGTACACATAATTATGTCCTAGGTGTTCTCCCCGAGAACAGGCATGTTGTATAATATACCATATCTTGAACATTCTGGACAGATTCTCTGGGCTTGTCTGTTTTATCAGTGGCAACTATTTTACCAGTTGAAAAGTGGGAAGCATTAATATTCATCTGACCAGTTTTCTCTTAAAGCCATTTCCATAATGACAGTAATGATGGGACTCAATTATATTTTTTATTTCAGTCACTCCTGATAATAAAAAATTGAAGAAATAAAAATATCCAAAACCAGTTTTATTTGTTGTTTGTTTCCATATAAGAATCTGCTTTGTGGGGGATGGGGCAGGGGAGCAACACAGTTTCTCTGCGTAACAGTCCTCCTGGCTGTCCTAGTAGAACTCACTGTAGACCAGGCTGGCCTCTGCCTCCTGAGTGCTGGGATTGAAGGTATGCACTGCCATTGTCTGGCTGAAAGGACTTTTAGAATTGTCAGCAATCAATTTTGCAAGAAATAGCTTGGATATGTACCCCTTGATTCCCACCCAGTTCATTAACAAAATAGAATTTGGGATGAGGTATCCAAAACGTTTTGGTCCATTGCCTGTAGCCTGCATAGCTGCATGAGCTCCCAGAAAGTCTCCTGTACCAGTTTTCCCTATTCCTGTGGTTAAAACAAGAACCAGATGCCAAAGTTCAAACTTTCAAATGATGTTAGGATATCACCCTATTTAAATGTTTTATATATATATATATGATAATTATAGTTCTCAGTTTTCATCCAATTGCCTTCTTCACCTGGCTCAAGCCAGTTTTTAATCTCAGTCAAAGCAGAGGATTAGGGCTGGCACCTTTCTATAGTGCTGAGATTGCAGTGCTGTCCAAGATTATGGAGAGTGCGGGTGCCAGCCACCTGTACCTTGCCTGTCGTGCTCACAGCTTGTCAGTGGAGAATGTCCCTGTTTCTAGTGGATAAGCTTTTTTATTTGGGATCCACAGGGCAGCATTCACTAGGGCTCAGAAATCCGATTGGTTTTGTTAGTATCATGAGATTCATATGAAGAATAAAGTATCCCGCCAGCCGTGTCTCAATATACATAGGAAGTAGGATGGTTGATCACACGCACAGATGAAGCTTGGGAACACATCCTGCTCACTGGAGTGTGTTAAGGCTGTTCATAGACAAATAGTGTGATCGATTGATGATGCCTGGGAGATGCTGTGTGCCCACCGGCCAAGCACCTGAGTAACAGGCTATCTTAGTTGAGAGCTCTGTATTGGCCAGGAGGTAACAGCATTCTCTCCTGCGAGAAACCTGCACCTGGGGTTGTTTGCCTCAGTTCACTGGTCGCTCTTTGTTCAGTCAAAGATAGAAAAGAGCATCATCTGAGATGGTTCTGGAGAGAAGTTTTATTTATTTATTTAATGTATATGAGTACATTATCACTGTCACTGTCTTCAGACACACATCAGAAGAGGGCAGGCATCAGATCCCATTAGAGATGGTTGTGAGCCACCATGTGGTTGCTGGGAATTGAACTCAGGACCTCTGGAGGAGCAGTCAGTGCTCTTAACCACTGAGCCATCTCTCCAGCCCCTGGAGGAAAGTATTTTTTAAAGCAATGCTGTTCTGGTATCACAGAGGCCTGGGCTAAAATCTGGACTCTAGGTTCAGCGAGTTTCTTTTTTTGTTTTTGTTTTTGTTTTTTTTTTCCAGACAGGGTTTCTCTGTGTAGCCCTGGCTGTCCTGGAACTCACTTTGTAGACCAGGCTGGCCTCGAACTCAGAAATCCGCCTGCCTCTGCCTCCCGAGTGCTGGGATTAAAGGTGTGCACCACCACGCCCGACTTCAGCAAGTTTCTTAATTTCTCTAAGCTGGTTTTCTTTTATATACCATGATGATAATGACACCTGTTTCAAGGGGTAGTTGCAAAGGTGAAATATGTTTATGTCAATCAGATGCCACAGAACATACATAATAAGCACTCCCTAAATGGTAGGTGAGAATTCTATGATCAGAAGTAGCTGGTTTGTCATACTGTATGACCTTCCTTGGGCAAGTCAGTTACTCTCCAAGAACCTCAGTCACCTCACTGGTAAAATGGCAAGATAATGATGCTAGCTATATTTCTTTGGAGGTGTTATGAGGATAAAGAAGCCGGGTGAGTAGTAGGTATGATACGTGGCTTCTAATCAACACGCCAAATGTGAGGTTTTCTTTTGCTATTCAGCACTCATTTCTAGTGAACAAAGTACAGGAGTATTTATGAATAAATTCAAGCCCACCTTAAAAGAAAACTAGACATACCATATTGTGTCGTACTGATATAAAATAAACTTCATCCCAGGCTTTTCAGTTACAGATTTTGTTCCTGAAAGGGAACAAGAGGCTCTCCACTTAGGATTTCAAACACAATACAAGAGGACCCAAGCCCCTTTTATGGTTATTACAATAGATGTGTACTCACTGAGCTGCCAGCTATTAAAATAAACGTAGGACTGGGCATTGATGACCAGAAAGCAAGAAGTGGTACCTCCTGTCATTGGGTGGCTGACACAGATGAGGTGGGGGTTTCTGTTGTTGTTCTTGCTATTCTTGTTGTTCAATGATTTTTGAAATTTAATTTAAAGACAAAGTGATTTTAATCTCTCCAAGCTGTGCAGGATAGTGCTATAGAATTCATTACGTCCATTATGCTCATGCAAACGTTGATGGTACACAATCTTAGCAACACTCTAATTTATGCTGTTGTTTTGTTACTATTCAATGCATAACAGGATCTGTGGAGCCTGATTCCAGGTGAGAGAGCCAGAATACAGGTCAGCCTGTGCACAGCGCGCGCGTCCTATTCCAGAGGGCCACTTCACTCAGTCTCTGGAAGCGGTGTACTGCGGGTGCTCCAGACCGCCGGGGGAAAGACTCAAGGGGTGCCTTCCCAGAGGGGCAGCTGTTGTGGAGGGTAAGTCATTTAAGCCATTATTTTTGTATTAAAAGAGATGCAGGTGTGGTAGACTATGGGTTTATTAATTTGAAAGTATTTTTTAAAACCTAAACAGCAAAGTGAGTTCTTGTAAACAAGGACCATTGCTGGCATTTCCCCGAGACTCCTCGGCGGAAGTCCATTCAGTCTCCTCAGCTGTTGCGGATACTTTGGGAGGAAAAGAAAATTATTTTCAAAGTATTGATGTAATGTGCAATGGCTTTTCAAGCATCCATATTTCTAGAGTGCATTCTATTTCTCCTTTGATATTTGTGGGTATGGAATTTGTAAGTTGTTTTTTTAGTTTTTAATATAATGTCTGGACATCGTAATCAAAGCCAGGTCGTAAAGAAAAGGTATAAAATGCATAGTAAATATGTCTGCATCTGCCTCTTCCGTTCCGGGCTCCCTCCTTAAAAGTCATCATTATTGGCAGTTTCTGATCTATCTGTCCTCTTCAGATTAATGCTTATAGTTACAACAATAGCTGATTTATCGGCATCATATCCTCACCAGTTGAATTTTTAAATGTCATGATATCCTCCCTACCCCCCCAGGACAGTGTCATTAAGCCAGAGCCAAGATTCACAGATTGTTGTGGGGGAAGAGGTAGGTTCCAGACTCTAAGCAAGGTTTACTGAGTGTGGCCCTTTATTAATACCAATACTTTCCTTTGGGATTTTAGCCATAATCACTGAACAGCCAGGGGGCAAATCCCCAAACCATTTCTAACATCGGAGCCTTATTTTGTCATCCATGAAAGATTGAATCTGGGGAGAGTACAAACTCTAAAAAGTCCCTTCCAGTGGAGACATCCTCCAGCTCCAACATTTATTTATACTTTTACAGAAAATGCAGAAGCAACGAAAGGACTAGTATTAGGTGATTTAATCCTCCCAGAACACATTTGAAAATACACAATTGTAACTGCATCGTTTCTGATTCAGACTGTGTGGGTGGGTTGGTGTTGGCAAGCAAAATTACAAATGTAAAGATTTACATCAATTTCAGGACCAAGAAGCAAAGGCACGAAATTACAGCTCAGGGTTGCAGGTCAGAGGTGATCCGATTTCCCTCCAAATAATTAACATCTATCTTTTCAAAGCCTAGTTCTATTATGTGTAATGTGCACTTCTGTATGCAGGTTGAAATTTATTTAAACAACAAATACCGGATGCTGCAATTTGGGGATGCTGCCTTGCGTTACACTCGAAATATTTGGAGGCGCTTTCCTAACATTTTGGCCATTATTTGCTGTGTGTGCAGGTGAACAAGGTCAGAGGCATGGTACCCCTCTTAGCCAACTGCTCAAAAGAGCCTTCGGTATCCCAGCAACAGATATAAACACTGTTCAAGTGACAGATTGGGTGGTTGCTTTCAGTGGACCCTTTCGGAGACAAAACTGAGTTGAATTAAAGGAGCCTATTAATTTGTGGTTTTCCCCATGACTGTCAACAGTGCAGGCAATGGAAGCTGGTCTTGAACCTCCATCCATGGGTTGGAGAGGAGTCTATCCCCTTAGGCCATTTGCCTATCCAGGGAATACATTTAGTACTGTGAGATTTAAAACCTGATAGCACTAAAAAGCATTTCGCTGCCTCTGTTTTTACTCCCAGAAAAGACATACCCAAAGCAAGGTTTCTTCTAAATAGCTCGTGAGAGGTCAATTTCCAAGGGCCCCCATGTTTGGAAGTGAAAGGAGAACTCTTCTGTCTGGGTGAGCGTCAATGGCTGGCTGTGGAGAAGGGAGACACGTTAGCCACACAGGCAGAGGGAATGATGCATCCCTTGCACGGGCCCCTCCCAAGCCTTAGAAGGGGACCCTGAATGCATTCATTTGTTCCCATGGTTCGGGAAATTTCATAAGCTTTTAAAAACAGCCTCTCAAATTCCATAAGCTAATATTTCTGTAAACCCTGGATCCACTCCTGCTGTGGAACTGGAGGAGATGACGTGGTTTCCAGCCAGCACAGTATACCAGGGCAGTGGCAGATCTCAGCTTGGGACTTCCTTATTTCTTGTTTTCTCCCAGAGCCGAACACACCACGCATAGACTTCCTGTTTAGGACTGTTCACAGGCTTTTGGGCTTTTCAATTGCTACAATGTTTCGCTTGATATTCAACTTTTACCTAGCTGCTTTTTGTGCTGCTGTTTCTCCATCTGGAATACAAGAATAAAATAGAATCTACCTCAGGGAAAAAACATGTTAAAGGGATTGATATGTAGAAAGTTCTTATAATAATGCTAGAGACCTGTTCTGCGCACCTTTTTATTTTTGTTGTCTTTGCTCATTTGTATCTATCTATCTATCTATCTATCTATCTATCTATCTATCTATCTATCTATCTATGCTGAGAAGCAGAACCAAGGTCTCACTTAGGCACATGCTACATAACTAGGCTGTAGGGCCAAGCTTCCATACAATTTTAATACTATTATAACAGCTAATTGTTTTATCAAGGTATTTCATTTTCATGTCGCTGAAGGGAGGCTGGCATGAATGATGTATTCTTGGTTTGCACATTTTACTTTTCCTGCAGTACTGGAGATACCCTTAGGGTTTTGTGTACTCTAGGCAAGAATTCTTCTAAGCTATGTCCATAACCCAATCTGCACAGTTTTTTTTTTTTTGAAACCAGTCTTTAGAAAATTCCATATGTATTGGCTAGAAAGTGAATCAGACAAAGGTTGTAAAGGAAGAAAATGACACTCCTGGAATTGACTGGACAACGGGCACATGTGGTTTTATTTTACAACACTGATTATGAAAGGGAGCAAAGGCCAAAATTATATCCGGCCTGCCTCCAGGCGGGTCTGTACTGCTCAGCCAGCCAAGCCAGTGCAGTCGCCAGGGCCCTAGTTGCTCACTCCCTTTGCTCCAGCAGTATTTCAAGGAATCTGTGAGGCCCTTGCCTGATTGCCCAATCCTGTGATTTCACTCCTCCCCAGAGAAAGAAACTGCTGAGAATAGACAACCCTCTGAGACCTTTAAAAGCAATAATCTCCTTTCACTTTTGCAAGTAAGTCCAGGGTTCAGGAGTCCATTCATTTTTTTTTTAACTGAGCTGTAAAGCTGTAAGGAAGTGTAGCTCACTGGGTAGAGTGCTTGCCCTGCCAGCCCAAGGCCAATGTTCAATGCATTGCAAATAAATAAATAAATAAATAAATAAATAACTTTTAAAAAGACCTTGCGGTAAGTAGCCTCACTGTAGATATGAGGGTCAGGGGGTAATAGGCACTTGAGCATATGGGTAAAAGCATCCTCTTTGCCAATTAGACAATTGGCCATAGAAATTATAATCCTACTTCAGCTCCATGTCTTACTTGAGTCATGTCACATTCCATCAGTCTTTCCATCAGGAAAATTGGAAAGCAATTTCGTGCTTGGGTTGTTGGTTTGTTTTTTTTTTTGTTTTTTTGTTTTTTTTGGTTTGGTTTTTCAAGACAGGGTTTCTCTGTATAGCCCTGGCTGTCCTGGAACTCACTTTGTAGACCAGGCTGGCCTCGAATTCGTAAATCTGCCTGCCTCTGCCTCCCAAGTGCTGGGATTAAAGGTGTGGACTACCACACCCAGCTAATTTTGTGCTTGCATGCATACGTGGTGTGTGTGTGTGTGTGTGTGTGTGTGTATGTGTGTGTGCAAGCGCACGCATGCGCATGCGTGCTCTTTCTCTCTCTCATGCAAGCATATTACATCCAAGAAAGCAACTTTTTTTCCACGAAGGTAAATTTTATATTAGTAGAACAATTGATTGATTAGTTGGTTGGTTGGGACAAGGTCTTGCTAAGTACCCCAGGATAATTCCGAACTAGCAATCTTTGTGATTTTCCTATCTCAGCCTTCCAAGTACTGGGTGGAATATAGGCATATCCCAGCATATGCAGCTTATTTCTTAAGTGGGGCTATAGTTCTTTCCAGAGTTTCTAGAACCAGACAGATTGATGAAATAATTGCTACAACTACATACCAGGGATTCCTCTCAAGCTACAGACTGAAGCTCAAGGCCCATTATTTTTGACCTCTCCCATGTCAGGCATTGCACTAAGCATAGTTTACGTGAATTCAGTTTACCTACCCTGCTATGTAGGCGGTATCATTTGCTCCATTTCACAGTTGATAGAACTGAATTGTAGCAAGGTGAAGGAATGTGCTCTGCACTATCTGGCTTCTCAGAAGAGTTCTAGGAGAACTTCAAGGTGACTTGTCTTCCATGAGCCATAAAACTTATTGTAATGTGAAACCTGCAAGGCGTGGTGGTAGGCCGGTAATTCTTGAATTAAGAGACTGGAGGATCTTGAGTTCAAGGCCAGTCTAGGCTACCCATGGTGAGCATGTCAAAATAAAATAACAATGAAAGCCACCAGATAGCCACCAACAAAGTCCTCTGGACAGACAACAACAACAACAAAAAAAAAAAAAAAAAAAAAAAAAAAAAAAAAAAAAAAAAAAAAAAAAAAAAAAAAAAAAAAAAAAAAAGAAGAAGAAGAAGAAGAAGAAGAAGAAGAAGAAGAAGAAGAAGAAGAAGAAGAAGAAGAAGAAAGAAAGAAAGAAAGAAAAAAGAAAAAGAAAAAAAAGAAATTTGCATTATAAAAAGCACTACTTAATGAGACCACTCTCAGCCCACGTGGGTGGTTTTCTATTTTAGCCAAAGTTAGGAATCATCAGTGCAAAAAATACTCAAACCTAAAGCTCTCAATTTAAGCTTTATTTTATTCAAATTTCTTCAGCTCCTCCAAAATTGGTTTGCCTTTAAAAATTATTTCTGTGTGTGTGTGTGTGTGTGTGTGTGTGTGTGTGTGTGTGTGTGTGAGCAAGCCCCCAGGCTGGAACTCACCCACTGAGCCCTAGGATTGCCTTTTAAATGAAGGGTCTAAGCTAAGCCTATGCTAAGCATCTCTTGTGGGGATAGCAGCCTGAGGCTAGGGTGATTAACCTACTGGGTGAGGCCCCAGTTAACAAATACAAACCCAGGAGCAAATGACATTGGGAGCCCTTCACTTTTAGCCAGGGTAGCACTCAAAAAAGAAAGAAAAAAAAAATGCCGAGGCTTCGACTTTGGACTATTTGCTCTTGATTGTAGCTCTTGTTTTTTTTGAAACATTTCTTTTTTTTTTTTTTTTTTTTTTTGGTTTTTCAAGACAGGGTTTCTCTGTGTAGCCCTGGCTGTCCTGGAACTCACTGTAGACCAGGTTGGCCTCGAACTCAGAAATCCGCCTGCCTCTGACTCCCGAGTGCTGGGATTAAAGGCATGCGCCACCACGCCCGGCACGAAACATTTATTTCTTTATCTGTATGTGGGATGCCCGAATGCCACTGTGTACCGTTGGAAAGCTGGGAACAACTTGTAGAAGTCAGTTCTCTCAGTCAGCAAGTATCCACAGAGCCATCTCATCAGCACCAGACTGTACCTTGGATGGAGATAGTATGTACTTACCCCCTCTGTTCTGTGACTTGTGCACATTCTGTGGGCCCATGCACAGGTCTTTCTGTTCGGCTCAAAACACACCTCCTCTCCAGCTTGCCTACCCTCAGCTAGCCACTAAAGTACTCCATTTCTGTCAGCTCCATAAGGGCTGGGATTTTGTGTGTTCATTCAAGGCTGCATTCTCAGTGCCTGGGCAGAACAATACTTAGCAAGTAATAGATACTTAAGAAACATTTGTTCAGCTAATTATTGTAATTGTTTCATTGTATGGCAACAGAGCATCTCCTTGTCTGTCTCCATTAGGTGTTCTGTCTTGTTTTTCTTTATGTTCCTAACACTATACCCATATAGTAGATGTGAGCTTAGATGGATACAATAGGAGTTTGGTCAGAGGCACTGTTTCTTTTGCTTTGTTACATTTTGCAAGAGGCAAAATGAGAGTCTCATCTGAGAGGCAGGGCCATGAAACACTCCCCTCCCCGCACCTTGTGGACTCCAGATGACTCCACTTCAGATGCTTTTACCACTCTTTGAACATATGCTGGCCACTCCTTCATGAACTTCTAACACAGGGCCCTCCATATAGTACTTGATGGGCATCTGGCTATGCTGGCTACAGTAATGAACACTGGCTATCACACAAGATGATTCAAGCCACTCCAAGAGGAGAGGAGCAAACACATTATTGGAGCACCTGAGGACACTGTCATTAGAGCTGTACCAACTGCACTTCCATGTGACTAACTAGGGCTTATTAGACCTGGCATGCCCCTAGGCCTGAGCCTAAAGTGCCCTACTCTTAAGCCCATTCAAAGAAGGCAGATGAAAACTTAGAGTGCATATGAGGCTCCAACTGGCTTAAAAAGCCAGTGCGCTCTGTTTCTCTTGCATGCTCTTTGCCATTTCTTCAGCTTTTGCTGTAGGGTGGACCTTCCTCTAATTGAATGTGGCTTCTCCTATTTCACCCCCACCCCCCAAGTCTTAAAATACAGGTGCTATAATCACCATTTCCCAGATGGGGAAACTGAGGCAGCCAGTAATAAATAAATAAATAAATATCCCTTGAACCTGCCCAGGAATGTCACCACCCACATTGGGCTAGGTCCTTCCACATCAATCATTAATCTTAAAAATGCCCCACAGGCGGGGGCTCGTGAGATGGCTCAGCGGGTAAGAGCACCCGACTGCTCTTCCGAAGGTGATGAGTTCAAATCCCAGCAACCACATGGTGGCTCACAACCATCCGTAACAAGATCTGGCTCCCTCTTCTGGAGTGTCTGAGGACAGCTACAGTGTACTTACATATAATAAAATAAAATAAATCTTAAAAAAAAATGCCCCACAGGAGGCTGGGCAAGACACTCAACTCTCAGCACTTCCATTTGTTCTCTTATAAAATGGCCTGGGAAACGCCACCTGTCTAGCGCTGTGGTGAGGAATAAAAGAGTTAGTATTTTACCAGAAGCCTGGTTAAAAACAAAGCAAAAGAAAAACAAAACAAACAAACAAAACCCGAAGTGCTTCAGTGTCTGTTCGGTAGCTACCCATCTGTCTTTTTCAGATGGCGGGCCTTTGCCTGGGAAAGTTGGCGGGGCGTTTTCTGCACGTTGGCAGACACACTCGCCATTCCTCTGAATGGCGAGGAGTTGAAGGAAACGCCCCTGCTCGCCACGCCTAAAATCAAGGACAAATAGGAGAGAAGGCTGGGAACGCCCTGAGCGGAAATCGCAAATGCGATGGGCGTAATGGGGGCTGGAAGGCGCCTGTTGTCCGACTGGACGAAAGGGAAGCAGAGGAAGCGGCTGCGGCACTGCATGGTGCACTGTAGAAGCGGCGGCAGCGGAATACTCGTCACTTCCGTCTCCCTTTGGCCACCCGGCCGATTTCTAGCCGCCCTTCCTGAAATTACCTACAGAGGGCGCGCTTCTTCACGCAGCCTGTTCACCACACAGGCTGCCTGCCAATGATTGCAGTCCGCCCCACCTCCTCCAAGAAGCCTTCCCAATACCACTCTGCTCCAGCCATTCCCTTGCTGGCTTGAACCCTCAGAAACGTCATCAGCAATACATAATATAGAATTTGGGCATGTGCTGGCTGGTCGGCTAAGTGTGTGGGATGTGTTAGGCAAGTCTTAGCTCCTCGACAATAGCATACCTAGTATTTCCTTCAATGGCATATGTTCAAAAAATGCTTGACGGGCCTCGACTTGCTGTAGAAGTTCCTGAAGGAGACTTTCAGGGTCCCAATGACATAACCCCTTGAGATAGATGATAAGACTCTTCACTGACTAGATGGGGTCAGTGTAACCCACGGCAGAGCACAATGGCTTGTGCGAAGCAAAGCCATGTGCCCGGGGGTGGGGGTGGGTGGGTGGTGTTGTGGTGGTGGCATTCATTGATTTAAAAAAAGAAATAAAGATTTCTCAGCCACAGCTTTAACGTAGAACCCCTGATAAATATCACTCTTGCCCTCTGGAAGACAGCCCGGGGGAAAATGACAACAGCACTAGATGGAGGCTGAAAAATCCCTCATGTGCACTAAGTTGTGTGACCCAGGACACACCATGTCCCTTCTCTGAGCCTCATCTTTTGCCTCTGTATCTTCGAGTCTGTCATGGGAAGTGGGGCTGATCAAAGAACACAGTAGTCAGGTCATTCTTTCACTTACCTGATGAGAATATATTCAGGAAGTCATTTGAATTATAATTTTTAAGTTGAAAGATGAAATGGAAATGGCTTTTGTGACCATCATGACTAAAACAGCCCTTTTGTTAACTAGAAGAGCATCTACAAAGGTTTGCCATCTTTGGTTTGCCACCGTTGAAATCCATGAGAAACACTCAGTAAATGCTGCCTGGGTCTAAACAAAAAAAATTATCTATATATAGATGGGAGAGTTATGAATACAGAATACCAAATGTGTGCTAAATGCATTATTCTGACTCTTGAGTTTCCCAGGGAATTGTTTGATGACTTCAGAGAGGAGAAGGATGATTGTGGCCAGGGGTCAAGAGAGACCCCATCATGGAGGCAAGATTTGAGGTGGGCCCTGGTAATTTTGGCACAGGACCATGAAGAAGATAGTGGGAGAACTCAAGGCACAACATGGGTTAGGGTGCAGTGGCAGGATGGCACAAAGGGAAATCACAAGTGTAAAAGACTGCCCTGCGTGGGCTCTCAGGATCTGTTTCTGTAATCAAGGAAAAGGGGAGGAAGGAAAGGAAGAAGGGAGGGGCATGTTATTTAGCTAATTGAAACCTAAACTTCCTGCAAATGGGAGTTGGGACAAATAGACCAGCAGAAACTAGAGGAACAGAGCTGTGGGAGCGAAAAATAGCCTCTCCCATGAGGTTAGATGCTCTAAAAGGGGAGACCAGAGACACGCCTGGTTTGTTCATCCCTATAATTTTAGCATAAAGAACAGTGGTCAGCACCAGAGACAGGGAAGAAAGTAGAAGACAGGGCTATTTGGTAAAAAAGTTAATGGAACAAAGACAAGAGGGTAGTTGGGGTGAATATGATTGAAATACATTACACACATGTATGAGAATTTCATAATGAAACCTGTTACTATGTATAATTCATATGTGCTAATAATTTTAATTTTTTTGGTTTTTTTAAAGACAGGGTTTCTCTGTGTAGCCCTGGCTGTCCTGGAACTCACTTTGTAGACCAGGCTGGCAGACTCCCAAGTGCTGGGATTAAAGGCATTTGCCTGGCTACTAATAATTAAAAAAAAAAAAAAGTAGCCAGAACACAGAGAAAGTTCTAGAAAAATTATCTGATGGAGGGAGTGTGGTAATGGTGGAAAAGGCAAAGAGTGTGGAGGGTTTAAGTCCTCATTCTTATTCATTGCCTGGGTGCCCTCAGGCAAGCTGCTTGGTGTCTCTAAGACTCATTTTCCTCTCCAAGACAGTAGATAGTAGTTTTACTTTGATCTCTCTCTCTCTCTCTCTCTCTCTCTCTCTCTCTCTCAAAAGATTTATTTATTTATTTTATGTATATGAATACACTGTAGCTATACAGATGGTTGTGAGCCTTCATGTGGTTGTTGGGAATTGAATTTTGAGGACCTCCTCTAGCTCCAGTCGGCTCCACTTGCTAAGTCCCTGTTTGTTCTAGCCCAAAGACTTATTTATTATTATACATAAGTATACTGTAGCTGTTTTCAGACACCACAGAAGAGGGCATCAGATCTCATTACGGATGGTTGTGAGCCACCATGTGGTTGCTGGGGTTTGAACTCAGGACCTTTGGAAGAGCAGTCAGTGCTCTTAACCACTGAGCCATCTCACCAGCCCCTAGTTTGCTTTCTCTTGCTGTGTTAAAGACCATGATTTAAAACAACTAGAGAGGAAAAGGTTTATTTGGCTCACACACCCCTTTCACAGGCCATCACTGAGAGCGCCCAAGGCAGAAACTCAAGCGTGACAGGAACCTGGAGGCAGAAATCCAAGCCACGAGTATGAAGAAATATTGCTTGTTGGCTTGCTCTCCCTCGAGGGCTCTCTCTCTCTCAGCTTACTTTTTCATACAACACAGGCCCACCTGTCTAGGGGTGGGAATGTCCACAGAAGGCTGAGCCCTCCTGTATCAATCAAGAAAAACGTCCCCATCAGCTTGCCCACAGGCCAATTTGCTGTGTGCATTTTCTCGATGGCGGTTCCTACTTTCCAGATGACTCTAGCTTGTGTGAGTCAACAAAAAACAACAAACACAACAACAACACAAAACAAAAAGCACAACAGCCATTGTGATCACATATTTTTGACTGGGACACATTCCTTGGTAGTGCTTTGTACACAGCAGGCAGCCAGATAGTATTTATTTATTGTCTGACAGGTAGGTTGGGACCTGTAGGCAGTGCAAACTTGGCATTGGAAGTAGAGAATCGGATAACAAACATGTGTATCTTATCATAAGAAATGGGTTGAACCGGGTGTGGTGGCGCACACCTTTAATCCCAGCATTTGGGAGGCAGAGGCAGGTGGATTTCTGAGTTCGAGGCCAGCCTGGTCTACAGAGTGAGTTCCAGGACAGCCAGGGCTACACAGAGAAACCCTGTCTCAAAAAACCAAAAAAAAAAAAAAAAAAAAGAAATGAGTTGAAATGGAAGTCCAGGGATAAGGTTGGTCCGACAGTCAGGGTATTTGCTCCAGGTTGGGATGGTGGCCATAGGGTTAGCAAGAAAGGGATGGCAGGAAAGAGGGAATATTTCCTCTCTTGTTTGGTTGGTTTTGTGTTTAAGATCATGACTGAAAATTAGGAAAGGGGCCAGAGTGCTACCAGCACCTGCCAAGTGTGATGTTGCACCAGAGTCCAGTGTTGAGTGCCAGCTACAACACCCTTGTCATAGACTAAAGAAACCGGAGATATTCGTAAGGTACTCCTGATCAGTGAGGTCAGAATGGCCAATCTCCAGACTGCATGATTGTCAGCAAAGATACTGGGTAACTTCAGACACTGCAGATATTTCCTCTCCCTTTCCTCAAAGAGTCAGGAAAGCATCGTCCACAAGAGGGCAGATGAAGTCTGGCCAAGTCCAGTCTTAGCAGCAATTCATATTTTTTGTTTTGTTTTTAATGTTGAAATGTTCCTGAATATATTTTTCGGTGATGTTTAAAAGACAATCTTCTCCCGGAAAGTCTTGCTCTTGAACAAGCACAAATATGGATATTGAAGGCATCCTTCTCCCTGCACTATTAAAAGGGATGTAGATCAGAGAGGCATTCAAATTGAGATGTGGGGATGAGCACTGGGGAATCCCTAGCTGGGGTATGAGACCTGGATTATCAATGCATTAGGCTAAACTATTGTAGAAATACAGAAGAAATGGAATTTTGGGTTTCTCTATTCAATCCTGGAACTCACTCTGTAGACCAGGCTTGGACTCAAACTCATAGAGATCCATCTGCCTCAGCCTCCCCACTGCTGGGATTAAAGGCACGCACCACCATTGCCTTTGAGAGTTAAGAGCACAGTTCTAGGTCCACAGTGATCCGAGTTCAGATCCCAGTTCACCATCTGAGTTCCACAGCCTGGGGCACACTGCTTAGCCTCCTGAGCCACAGTTTCTCATTAGTAAAGTGGGGAGAGTAAAACCAACCAGTGGTCACTTCAGAGGGTACCTGTGAATTTTCAATGAAACCATGCAGAAATGAGATCAGGCCTGCCACACAGTCAGCACTTAGGACATGCTGGTGGGGATTTCTGTTCCTGTTGGCAGTTATAATAAAGAAATGTGGTCCCACCGAATAAACTGAATGTAGAACAATTGGAAGGTACAAATGGCAGACGAGTAGGGGTACCCAGAGATGGTGAAAGTGGAGGAGCAGAGGTGGGCAAAGCAGAAAAAGAAGAGTGTTCCAGGCAGAGGGAAAGTGGGGATGCTCAAAGGATAACAAGAGACTGCTGGGCTGGCCCTGGTGACTATACTCTGTCAAGGAGAAAGTCATGGGGGTGAGCAGATACCTGGACAGCCAAGCCCAACACAGAACTAGCCAGGTTTTGCCAGGAGATTGTGTTGCTCCTGGTCTCAACAATAAGACATCAGTGAAGTGATTGGAAAGAAAGAATGACTCTCCTCCCCTCTAGGCACAGTATTCATTCATTCATTCATTCATTCATTCATTCATTCATTCAGTGATTGGTTGGTGATATGTGTATGGGTGTTTTGCCTGTGTGTATGTCAGTGCAGCACATACATGTAGTGCCCATAAGGCCACAGAAGGATGTCCATTCACCCTGGGACTGGAGTTCATTTAGTAACTGTGTGGGTGTTAGGAATTGTACCTGGATCCTCTGGGAAGGGCCAGCCCCTAACCAGCACAACTGCAAAATGCTCATTCCCAGGCCTGTATGCCCCTGTAATTTCCTTTCCCCCAGGAATAATAAACTAGAAGTAAATTCTTTTTGTATAGCTTATTGACTTACTTACATTTTTGTGTATATACACTGTATGTGTTTATGTATGTGTTGACATGTGTATGCAGGTGTATCCACATGTGCATGCTCATGCGGAGGCCAGAAAGCAACATCAGGTGTCTTCCCTTATCACTCTCCACGATAATTTTTTTAAAGATTTATTTTATTTTATTATATGTAAGTACACTGTAGCTGTCCTCAGACACTCCAGATCTCGTTACGAGATGGTTGTGAGCCACCATGTGGTTGCTGGGATTTGAACTTATCACCTTCGGAAGAGCAGTCGGGTGCTCTTACCCGCTGAGCCATCTCACCAGCCCTTGTTTTGTTTTTGAGACAAGGTTTCTCTGTGTAGCACTGGCTATCCTGGAACTTTCTCTAGACCAGGCTGGCCTCGAACTCAGAAATCCGCCTGCCTCTGCCTCCCAAGTGCTGGGATTAACGGTGTGCGCTACCACTGCCCGGCCACTATAATTTTTGAGACAAAATCTCCCACTGAACCTGGAGCCCGCCAGGTTCGCAAGCCCCTGGGATCTGTCTATTACTAACCTACCCAGGACATGACATTGTGCCTGGGCTTTTCTGTTGGTGCTAGGGATCCAAACGCAGACCCACATGCTTGCACTCTTTGCCTACTGCGGCCATCCTCATTGCTGGGGTTTTGTTGCTGGGTGTTGCAGTAGCTAGGTTTTTAACTTTTACAACTAATTTATTTAATCTATGTATATGGGTATTTTGTCTGTGTGTATATATGTATACTATGGGCATGCCTGGTGCCCAGGCTAGTCATCAGATCCTCTGAAACTTGGGATTTGGAGTTACAGATGTTTGTGAAGCACCTTATAGGGTACTCAGAGCCACACCCATGTCCTCTGAGAGAGTAACATGTGATCTTAACCACTGAGCCATTTCTCCTTCTTTCTGTTTTGTTTTCTGAGATGGGGGGTCTCACATTATGGCAGGCTAGCCTAGAACTCACTATATGTACTAGGCTGGCCTCAAATTTGTAGCAGTCTTCCTGGAAATCCTCCATCCACAGACTCTTAAGTGTTGTGACCAGCATGACGAACTGGAAGGAGATTCAATTTCTTAGGTCCAGGGCCTGCTGTAATGTGTTTGTTACCATTGATAAGTTTACCTCTCCTTGTTAGCAGATCCCAGTAACTCCCTGACTTGGATCCCACAATACTGATCAAATAGATTAGCCCTGGATATTTCTTGGTTCCAGGTCTTGGTGGGAAACCTTGGCCTAAAAGAGCCCCGACCAAGAGATAATAGCAAAATCGTTTTATATTTAGCTTTGGGACATAATAACTGATTTTTGGGGGCACTGCATTTTCTTTCCTAAATACGGTTGGCTTAGGATAATATTAAAATTCATTTTATGGGAGCCAACGGAAGAGAGTGAGTAACTCAAACCTTTCCAGCCGAGTGGTTACGGGCTTGTAAGCACAGTATGACTTTCGTTCCGGGCACCACTTACTGTTTGTCTTTCGGGCTCCCTTTTTCCAGTGCCAAACACAGCCAGCACACTCCACTGAGTGTTTTTATAGCCTACATGAAATCTAAGGCATTTTCATGGTCTTAGTCTTGCGTTGTGCCAAGAACTTCTGCATAAAGCCACCTTCAGGGTACCCACTGCAACACTTGTCCTCTGTGGACTCTCTGGCCTCCTGAAGCCCACCAGAGACTACCTTCTGAACTGTCTTCTCTGGACTGTACAAATTCCTCTCAGCAGGTTTAGGCAAGAGCAAGCAGGTGGTGTTGACCTGAGATCACCTGACCAGAGCCTGTTGGGAAACAGTTCTCTATGCCAAGGGCAGGACCGGGGCCAGGATGTGTGTACAAGGTGAATGGCTATTACCTGTGACGAAGCAAAAACAGCTCTTACCTCAAAGAGAATTAAGAGTTTATGAGGGAACACGGCTTCAGGGTATTGCAAATACAAATGAAATAACCATGTTATGAAGGTTTTATAGTAGCAAAAGAAAAGTCATCATCTTTCAATACATTAGTGGAAACATCAGGCAGGTAGGTGTTTCCAGCAAACTGAGGCTAATCTCTGTAGGCCTCATGTTATCGGATGGTATCCTTAGCCTTTGGTTTGGGAAAGCTAGTTGTCTGTCAGTATATTTCCAAAGTTTTCACATCGTAGACACATGGATATTAAGTCAGATAGACAATCGGGCAAAGAATGGCTTTGAAGGAGGCTAATGGTAGCCCATAATATCTGTATCTGCAACATCCCAACTCCACAACCACGAACTTCTAATTAGTCCACCAGGCTTGTAGAATCGTTAACAGAGGGCGTTTTCCTTCTGAGACATTCATTGCATACATACCCTTTGCACAGGACAGGGTGAAGGGCAGGGTAAGAAACTCAAACCTCCAGCTCGTGAGATGGTTCAGTGGCTAGGATCACTTGCTATTAAACTTGACAACCTGTTTGCTGCCCAGGACCTACAGGATGGAAGAAGAGAGCCAACTCCTAGAAGTTGTTCTCTGGCTTATACATACAAGTCATGGCACATAAGCACTCACACAGACACACCCTCACCCTCACATAAACACATAATAAAATAAAAATAAATAAGTGTATTAAAGGAAAGAAGCCTAAACTTATGGAAAGACACCTCTTTTGCCTTAGGCAGGTTTCACCTGCCTTGCTCGGCATTTTTAGCTAGAAGACAAACCTTTTCTTTCATTTCCTTCCTAAGATTTTGGAAAACCAAAAACACTTGAAAATGACTGTCCTGGCTAAATCCCAGCATTCTGGCTCAAGCCAGGAAGAGAAACTGTCAATTCAGTGTATATCTCGTCTCCTCCCTTGCCAACACCCCAATACCTTAGCAATGTTTTAGGGAAGCTGAGGCAGAAGGGCTCCCACTTGCTCCAGGTCAGCTTCCACTATCTTGTGAGTTCTAAACAAGCTGGGGATACAGTAAACGCTTATTTAGGAATAAAAAGAAAGGAAAGGAAAGATAGAAGAAAGGGGAGACAGGAAAGAGGGAAAGAAGGAAGGATGGGACGGAGGGAAAGAAAGAAACAATAAAACATCTAGCTTTCTTACATATTTACATAAGCATCTCTCCCTCATTTTCATTTTTTTTTTTTGTGCGTGAAGCTGGGTATTAGCATCTCGTCTAGGCTCCGCCCCACAGCCAGGTATGCCTGATTCACTATAAAAGGGGCTGCTAGCCCCCTCCTCACTCTCTTAACCTCCCCTCTCATCCCTTTCTCTCCCCATTCCCCTCCCCATCTCTCTCCACGTGTTCATGGCCAGCCTCTACTCCTCTTCCCCCACCCTCTGTTTCTACTCCCTTCCTATGCACTAAAAAAAACTCTATCCCATACTAAACTCCTCTTGTGGTTGGTCCCTCAGCAGGGGGAAGAAATGCCTCAGCATGGGCCCGCAGAGGCACCCCCCCCCCAACCCCGCACCATACCGCGCCTCTACCAAACGTATCCCTGGCTTCCTTTTCTTTTTTTATAAAACACAACACTGGAGATCACTTATTCCTGCACGGGCAACATGTATAAGCCTACAGTGCCAAATTCCCAAAGCATAATTGACTTGCAGGTACCAGGTCATCACTCTCCCTCCCAAGCTGGTACCCAACCTCTAAACAATCTGTGTTACCGCCACATTCTGGCAGCCTCTCCCTCCTCATTCCCCTCAGAGGCCATCCATGCATAAACAAACATGCAGCATTTTAGACCCGATGAAATCATCCTTACTCACGTTTATATTCTGGGCGACTAGCTGAGTGCGGAACCTATGTGTGCCTTTGAGACAGTCAATTGATTGAATGTCTGTTTTGTTCCCAGGTTTCCCACCCTCATCCTAACCACAAAGGTGACCTAAGTGTCTTGGAGAAGTGTCTGCTTTCAGGGCTCAGGTCCAGTCAGGATTTCCCTAGACTAGAATTCACAAAATAAAATAAAACCACTCTGTCCTTGCTTAATATAAACAATTCATTCTCTTTCGGGATAGCACTCAGAGTACCCAGATGCACGTGTTCTCTTCCCTACTCTGTACGGAGTATTAAGGCAGAGCTTAGGCCTGGCTCTTCCGTAGTTGATGATTCCCTAAGGGGAGGAATGAAGAGCCTGGGGTTGCTCTCACCCACGGGGACTCCCTCCGCACAGTTGGAAATTAAAGCGCAGAAGTTTAGCCAGTGGGTGTCTCAAGGCTCCTCAGCCCCTCCCAGGGCTAGCTTTCCCAGACAGCACTGCCTCCCCTTCTCGCTGACCTCCTCCCCTCCCCCACCTTTCTCACTCCCCACCCCACCCCCGCCCCCACACTACTATGGCAAGGGGGAAGGGCTGGCTTCTGCACTTGATCTCTAGTAAAAAGTCCTAGGAAGAAAGGAGAAGGGAGGAGAGACAGCTGCTCCTCAGCCTGCCCTATTCTGACTGGCTGATCAGCTCAAGGAGGTAGCAGAGCAGAATGGTAAAGAAAAGAGACCATAGTCGCCCCAGGCAGGAATTCTGACTCTACCAAATGGTGTGTTGTAGGGCACTCCGCTTTGTTTCTTTGTGTTTCCATTTCTTTGACTGTAAAGCGTGGAGGACTGACAGCTGGACCCTTTTTAAAGAACCTTGCTAGGAACGCAATGAATGCGTCAAAAGACTGGGAAGCATTTAAGAGTGCCCGGCATATAGTACATGCAATATGTGTTGTTTTGTAAAGTGTAATCATTTTATTAATTCTTTGAGACTCAGCCCCTAACTACTCCCAGGTTTACCTCCCATCGCGTTTCTTTCTTTCTCTCCCTCTCTCTCTCTCTTCTCTTTTTTTTTTAAGATTTATTTTATTTTATTATATGTAAGTACACTGTAGCTGTCCTCAGACACTCCAGAAGAGGGAGCCAGATCTCGTTACGGATGGTTGTGAGCCACCATGTGGTTGCTGGGATTTGAACTTATCACCTTCGGAAGAGCAGTCGGGTGCTCTTACCCGCTGAGCCATCTCACCAGCCCTCTCTTTTCAAGACAAAAGTTTCTCTGTGTAACAGCCCTGGCTATCCTGGAACTCGTTTTGTGTACTAGGCGCACCTTGAACTCAGAGAGATCTGATTGCTTCTGCCCCCAAGTTTGCCACTATACCCTGCTATTAATTTTAATACAATATTTGAATGATCTGAGTTCATATATGTGTGTGTGTGTGTGTGTGTGTGTGTGTGTGTATAATGTAGTTTGATCACAATCACTCCCTCTGCCTAATAATTCCTCCCGGATCCATCCCCACTGCCCCACCCCCCTGCCCACTTTCATGTTTTCCCTTTTAAAAAAAACAAAAACAACAAAACAAAACAAATAAAAAAAACCCCACTGTGTTCAGTTTGTATTGTCCATATACGAATGTGTGTGGGGTTTGTGGGTTTTTTGTTGTTGTTTGGTTCTTGTTGCTTTTTCAGAGGCAGTGTCTTGTAATCCAGTTTGGCTTCAAACTTACTATAGAGCTGGAGATAACCTTGAACTTCTGATCCTTCCGGTTCTGCCTCCAGAGGGTTGGGACTACAAGGCAGTATTCCCGGTTTCTTCTTCTTTTTTTTTTTTTTTTTGTTTGTTTTTTTTTGTTTGTTTGTTTTCTGAGACAGGGTTTCTCTGTATAGCCCTGGCTGTCCTGGAACTCACTTCATAGACCAGGCTGGCCTCGAACTCAGAAATCCGCCTGCCTCTGCCTCCCAAGTGCTGGGATCAAAGGCGTGCGCCACCACACCAGGCTTCTTTCTTTCTTTCTTTCTTTCTTTCTTTCTTTCTTTCTTTCTTTCTTTCTTTCTTTCTCTCTCTCTCTCTCTCTCTCTCTCTCTCTTTCTTTCTTTCTTTTTTTTTCAAGACAGGGTTTCTCTGTAGCCGTGGCTGTCCTGGAGCTCACTCTGTAAACCAGGAAGTTGGGAAGCTTTTGGGAAGCTGAGGCAGAAGGACTCCCATTTGCTCAAAGTCAGCTTCCACTACCTTATGAGGTTTTTTTTTTTTTTTTTTTTTTTTTTGGTTTTTTGAGACAGGGTTTCTCTGTATAGCCCTGGCTGTCCTGGAACTCACTTTGTAGACCAGGCTGGCCTTGAACTCAGAAATCTGCCTGCCTCTGCCTCCCTAGTGGTGGGATTAAAGGCGTGTGCCACCACGCCCAGCCGTGAGGTTTTTTTTTTTTTTTTTTTTTTTGGTTTTTCGATACAGGGTCTCTCTGTATAGCCCTGGCTGTCCTGGAACTCACTTTGTAGTCCAGGGTGTCCTCAAACTCAGAAATCCACCTGCCTCTGCCTCTGCCTCCCGAGTGCTGGGATTAAAGGCATATGTGCCACCACCGCTTGGCTTTTCCTGGTTTCTATGGTGCTAGATATCAAACACAAGGCTTTGCTTGTGCTAGGCAAGCACACCACCAACTGAGTTACTTCCCAGCCCTTATATGGTATATATCTTACACAAAGAGGTAAGAAACTAAGCATGCAGTATATTTAGGCTAAAATGCTTGTCTAAAGGCAGAAATTGAAGGCTGGTGGAGTAGTTCAGGGACACAGCATCTGCCTCGAATATGTGAGGCCCTGGGTTCTATGTTAAGTACTAGAGAAACACAAACATCACAGGTGTTTCCTTCCTCATGGCTCTCCACCTGTGCTGGTATTGAGAGGAGGCACATGGGGGCCCCCAAACCTCTTCATAAATAAAATGAATAAAAAAGTAAAGAAAATGATCCCAGAATCCAAAATTTCTGAAAAATAAAAAACATTTACATTAAACTAAAAATCAGTGCATACACTCAGATGCTGGAGGGAAGAGAATTATGTACTGGAAGCTAGCCTGGGCTATATAGTGAGTTCAAGGCTGGTCCTGGGCTGGAGAGATAGCTCAGCGGTTAAGAGTACTGACTGTTCTTCCAAAGGTCCTGAGTTCAAATCCTAGCAACCAAATGGTGACTCTCAAACATCCGTAATGAGATCTGATGACTTCTTCTGTGGTGTCTGAAAACAGCTACAGTGTACTGTAGCTGTTATTTATTAAAAAATAAATCTTTTTTAAAAACATAATTATATTTAAAAAAAAAAAAAAGACTGGTCCAGACTACACAGTGAGACTCTGTCTCAAACAAAAATATTAACGAGACTGGAAGTGATGGTTCAACCCCTTAAACCCAGCACTTAAGAAGCAGAGATAGGTGGCTCTTTGTGTTTTCTGGCCAGCCTGGTCTGCATAGCAAGTTGCAGGCTATCTAGGGCTATATAGTGAGATTTTGTCTCAAAAGATTAATTCATGAAAACCCATTGTTTCAAAAATGGTTCAGTGTTAAAACACATAAGCATGCATGAGTCCCCAAGGTTCCATTTTTAGCACTAGAAAGCAAAACGAAACAAAGAAAATGATAAAATTTGTACTTTGCTACCGTTTTCCTTGGGCTGTTCTTACAGCCTGACTAAGCCCTTGGGGAGCTGAGAAAAACCCTCGGAGAGTTTCTCCAGCAATGCCTTCTGGGAAGAGTTGTTCTGGGAGCTGAGCTGGGCTAAAATCTCAGTGTCCCCAAAGATGTAAGGTGCTGCTATGGCAGCAGGCCTGAGGAGACTTGGGAGGAGGGAGAAGCCACAAGGCTGCCCGGTAAGACATCAACCCAGCATCCATTAGAACTCTTTCAGCCAGAATGGCACTGTGAAAACCGGGACCCCAGAGGTTCCATGTGCTCTTTAAATGTGGGGCTGCATTGACACCCTGACCCTCCTAGACCTCTTATTTCTGCATCAGCCTGATATAAAGAGTATGCCTTCCAAGTGGCACAGCCTCAGAAGGGTTTCCACAGTCAGCTCCCCTAGGTTAGATGGCAGGGGGGGGGTGACTCTTTGAGAGAAACCAGAGACTATCAACTAGGAAGGCTTCAGAGCTTCTAGAGGGGTCCATTTCCCTTCAAGGTGCCCCCCCCCCGAAACATCCTGATGACCCTGATCACACACAAGCACATTCCTTTGGCTTCAAGCTCAATCAGGGCTGGACCCAGCTGTACAGCAAGCAGTTCAAGGGCATTGTCACCCAGCTCAGATCTTGCCTACATAGGGTTTATTTTACTGTGGTTCTAGAGAAATGGGGGGTGGAGAGATAGTCCTAACAATCAGTATACACACGTGGACTCAGCAAACGTTTGTGGAGTGCCTGTTAAGAACAAAGTCCTGTACCACGTACTGAGGGAGGGGGAAGAGAATACAAGGATGAATCAAGTGTATCCGGGGCCCTTTTGGACTTTGTCCTCTAACAGCAAAGTGCTCTCTAAGCGATTCCCCTACCCCCCTCTCGCTATGTGTAAGATGGCACATAAAGTAAAAATATGGCAAGTTGAGTTCAGTCCCCCAGATCCCAGAGTAAGAAAACTGACTCCTGAAAGTTATCTTCTGGCCTCTACATGCACACAGCAACATTAGTGTATATGCAGTCATGATATGCATAAATCATACACACACACACACACACACACACACACACACACACACACTTTAGGAGTTGTCCCTTATACTATTTTAAATCATGCAATGTTGTATAAATTTAAACATACATGTGTATGTATGTACACACACACACACACACACACACACACACACACACACACATCCATACAGGACATCCACTGAGCACATACACTAAACTGGGTACTCCTAGGTGCTGTGGATACATACAGGAGAGAGAAAAACCTTTACCCTTATGAAAGAAACTTTTAGCCCAATGAGAGGCAGAGAAGTAGGAAGGCAATTGCGTATAGTACCACAGAGATGGCAAATGAGGAGAATAATTAACCCCTATTGCCTCCCGACGTTTTGCAGACAAGCATGGGAGAATGTTAAATTGACACGCAGGGACTGTCCTTAAGAGCCCAGAGCCTCTGCTGCTGTAGAACATGGCCACTGTGTGAGTGAATGGCGCCCCCTAGAGTTTCATACTGCAATTTATGCCCCACTCCCCAGGCTGGAAGATGAGCAAGACCTGGGAGGCTCTGGAGAACCAAAGGTGGTCCAAACTGGCTGGAGTAACTACAGATGGAGTGTGGAAGCTGGAAACACATCATCATTTTGTAATGATGAAAGACAAGACTGGACAAGAACTGGTTCATTAGAAGCTAAGTCCAGGGAGGGATCAATGAGAAGCAAGATAGCTGCCTGATTTTAAAGGAATTCCTGCAAATTGCTTACTATGGGCCAAGGGAGGAATGTAGGAAACAGTAGAGAAATTGTGCACTATTTTAAAAAAACACCTTTATTTTTATTTTAAAGTATGTATGTATTTATGTACCATCTGACTTCAGGTTTGTGTATGTGAGTGTTGGTGGCCACAGAGGCCAAAGGTGTACCTGGAACTGGAGTTACTTAAATAAGTAAGCCACTCACTGTGGGTACTGAGAACTGAAGCTGGCTCCTCTACAGGAGCAGTGCACACTTTTTAAAAACTGTGTGTGGCCATCTCTTCAGCCCCTACTGACAGCATTAGCTAGGCACGGTGGCTCACACCTGTAATCTCAACACCTTGGAGGCTGAGAAGACGATTGCCTTGAGTTCAAGGTAGTAAGTTGCAGGTCAGCCTGAGCTACATACAGAGTGAGATCTGCTCTCAGGAAAAAGAAAAAAGAAACATTGGTATTACTGATGAAACAGATATAGAACAAATAAACCTCAGACAAAGATGCACTGTTCCAATGTAGTCAGAAAGAGCCACATGCTCAAAATGTTAGTGGGAGAGGAAACTATAATATTTAAAAAGAATTTTCTTTCTTTCTTTCTTTCTTTCTTTCTTTCTTTCTTTCTTTCTTTCTTTCTTTCTTCCTTCCTTCCTTCCTTCCTTTCTTTCTTCCTTTCTTCCTTTCTTCCTTTCTTTCTTTTAGTTTTTTTGAGACAGGGTTTCTCTGTGTAGCCCTGGCTGTCCTGGAACTCACTTTGTAGACCATGCTGGCCTAGAACTCAGAAATCCACCTGCCTCTGCCTCCCGAGTGCTGGGATTAAAGGCGTGCACCACCACCACCTGGCTGGAATTTTCTTTTTTTTAAATAAAAGACCAGGGGCTGGTGAGATGGCTCAGCGGGTAAGAGCACCTGACTGCTCTTCCGAAGGTAATGAGTTCAAATCCCAGAAACCACATGGTGGCTTACAACCACCAGTAATGAGATCTGACACCCTCCTCTGGTGCATCTGAAGTCAGCTACAGCATACTTATGAAGAAGAAGAATAAAAAACGAATCCTTGGACCAGAGAGACCAACCGGAGCGAGCGGGGGCCGGCTGGAATGAGCGGGCCCGAGCGAGCGGGGCCGAACAGGGACAGCCAGAGTGAGCGGAGCCAGAGCGAGTGGGGATGGCCAGAGCAGTCAGTGCTCTTAACCTCTGAGCCTTCTATCTCACCAGCCCAATCATCAGATCTTTTAAATATAGATTGATTTTATATTTATGCACATGTTTGTATGTGTTTGTATGTGTTTGTATGTCTATGCCACATGTGTTCAGATGCCCGATGAGCCACCTGACACAGGAACCAAACTTAGACCTTCTGAAAGAACAGCACACACTCTTAACCACTGAGCCATCTCTCTAGCCCCACAAGTCCTTTTAATTTTGTTGTAAATTTTATTTTAAGCCTAGTGGTGGTGGTAAACACCTTTAATCCCAGCACTTGGGAGCAGAAGCAGGCAGTTCTCTGAGTTTGAAGCCAGTCTGATTTACAGAGCGAGCTCCAGGACAGCCAGGATTACACAGAGAAACAGTCACACACGCACACACACACACACACACACACACACACACACACACACACATTTTGAGACATGATTTTGCCGAGTTGCCTAGGCAGGCCTCGAACTCACGATCCTCCTGCCTTAGCCTCCCAAACGCTGAGATCACAGATGTGAGCTACCACACCCAGCTCTGTACAGTGATTTCACATCACTTTAATCATTATTATTCACAAGCGTAAACACAACTGGAATCTGGGTTCTAGACACTAAAATGCAGAGTCATGCTTTTCTGGAGACCCCCCATCTCAGGCCTCCACTCTTCCAGATGCCCTGGAAGCATTGGCAAAGGCATCTGCTGAAAGGCTGTGTGAATCCTGGGATGTGTGTGTTGGGCAGGTCTTGGCAGCCAGCAAAGGGTTTCTAATTTCTATTGAGGTTTGAGCCTTTCCTTTTTGAGCATTATTGACCCTTTAACATCTGTGTCCTCACCCTGGTCGCCTTCCATCCTGTGTATTACACAGAGGGATCACCACCCTCTCAGCTGCACAGGATGTTCTCAGGCTGATGCCAAGAGCAAATGGAGCCCAGTCAGCATTTCTGCCAGCCTCCAGAGACACGGCGTACAGCAGCGTGCCTGGGGGTGGGGTGGGCAGTAGAGAAAGGATGAGAGAAAAATTATTAGCACCTGAACTTCTTGGTTACAGACCATCTGGCTCATAAAAACCTGTTTATGAGAGAGAGAGAGAGAGAGAGAGAGAGAGAGAGAGAGAGAGAGAGAGAGAGAGAGAATGCACTAGTGAGTGTGTGGGAAGGTTGAGGTTCCCCTTCTTCCAAGTGTTAGCAGTAAAAAAGGACTCTCCCTGTCCAGGATGACAAGATGAAGGCTCCCCTGCAGGACTCTGCACTGTGCTCTGTTTTTTTGCTAGAAAGAAATCCTACTGTCAGCCAGGCTTGGACTGGTTGATTCATTCATTCACCAAGGGCTGATCTTTGTACTGAGTGTGGTGTAGGGTGGAGCTGGGGACTATACCAACAGAGACCTTTCAGCCTAGGTGCCAACATCTGTACAGTAATATCAGAGAAAGACATGAAAACATGGACCCAAACTGCACGGGAACACTCACATCTGATCAGCTGCCCACGGGTTACCTAAGGAGAAAAGATTGGTTATATATAGCCTTCAAGTTCATGCAAAGCTTACACACAGAGAATGGACAGAATGCTGGGTGGTTTTCCACCAGGAAACATTAGGCCAATCCTGGCTCAGTCAGCAAGAAGCTCAACTACAGATGTAAAGGTTCATGGCTGCCCACTCCTTCTGCTCAATGTAACCAAGGACTAAAGTGTAGATTTCAAGACAGACGTGGATTGTACCTGTAATCCCAGTACTTGGGAAACTGAGACAGTAATACTGTTGTGGATTCTAGGCCAGCTTGAGAGACAGTGAGTCCCTGTTTCAACTAAACAAAAATACAGAAAGGTACCCTCCAAGGGTTAACACGGAATCACCCCCAGAAGTAGGGGTTTAAGGCTCTGGGTAACACCTTAGAGACAGAATAAAAGGATTTGCACTGGTCCCACCCCATGGCCTATAGTCTTCAGTATTCCCAGGCACTCTGGAAAGCCTTCAGCTATCAATTACAGCCAAGTCTGGAGCATGGCCAAATGGACAAAGGGCTAAGCTACTGTGCTCTGGACTTCCTCCTACGTTTCTCTTCTTCCCTTTAGGCTTGAGTGCTTGCCAGATGCGCCTTCCAGAATGAGGGCAAGTGTGTTCTACCTAGTCAGAAAGGGACTGCGGACCCAGGGGAGGACCACAGTTGCCAGCTGATTCTCAGCACACCCATACACGGTGGAAGCAATGCTTTGGTGTCGGCTTGGGTCAACTCTAGAATCTAAGCCATTCAAGATGATGAGTTGGAGGGAGGAGGGGTCACTAGGGATCTAGAAGGGTACTTGGTCATGGGGGTGTGGTTTTTCCCTCTTGGCCCATGACAACTGATTGCTACATTTTTCAGAAACTGTGTTAACCAGTTAAACACAGTTACTAAATCCACATGAGGGCTGAAGAGGTGGCTCATCAGGTAAGGAGCTAAAGGTGATAATTTGAATCTTCAGAATCCATTTAAAAGGTTCGGTGGTTCACCTGTAAGTCCCATTCCACAGAAGGCAGAGGCAGTAAGTTTCTGGAACAAGTCGGCTGGCCGGACTAGATGAACCTGTGAGCTTAGGTTCAGTGAGAGAGTCTGCTTCAATGTATAAAGTATAGAAAGACTGAGGAAGACATCAGATGTCAACAACAGGCCTTCACAGACTGATAGACAGACAGACAGACAGACAGACACACACACACACACACACACACACACACACACAGGCTCCCACAAATGCAAGCATATATATAAACATGCACAATACCATATATAATAAAAGAAGAAAAATACATGGAATTCCTGGGGAAAGTACTTCAACATCATGTTCAAGGCCCTGGACTCAATCTTTTTTTTTCCTAGTTCTAGTCAACCCCGCTCGCTCCGGCCCCCCATTCGTCCCTGCTTGCTCTGGTTGGCCCAGCTCACTCCAGCCAGCCCCACTCGCTCAGTCCCTGCTCTTTCTGGTCCAAGGATTCATTTATTATTATTCATAAGTACACTATAGCTGACTTCAGACGCACCAGAGAAGGGCATCAGATCTCATTATGGGTGGTTGTAAGCCACCATGTGGTTGCTGGGATTTGAACTCATCACCTTCGGAAGAGCAGTCAGGTGCTCTTACCCGCTGAGCCATCTCACCAGCCTGACTCAATCTTTAGTATTGCCAAAATAGAAAAACAAAAGAAATACATAAAATTAAAATCCTATTAAAAACCAAGATGATTGATTTCTAAAGCTCATCACTTCCTAATCATTTTACTAGTGTATTATTACCCACGAGCCTGAAATTATTTATATCATGATACCTGAGGAGTTGAAATGTAAACTGATGGGCAATTGCCTCTTTACTGAACATTACATTGAAAAGGTCAGCTTGAATTTAGGTATGGTAGGCAAGGTTTAAAGCTCAGAATCTGTGAAAGCTATAAAATCTGACTCAATGCTCTGCTGACTAAATCTAAGAAAGTAATGGGAGGAAACATTATTCAGACTAAACCAAAAGGTTTGCCATATGTTACAGTATGAATAAACCAGAGAGAGAAAGGGAGAGAGAGAGAGAGAGAGAGAGAGAGAGATGTGTGTGTGTGTGTGTGTGAAGTAGCTCCTAGTGTTTGAAAATCCTTAGCCTATTTATCAAAGAAATTGCCTTCATTGTTGACAAATGACATTCTTCTATCTTTTCCAGTTCACACATAATTGTAAATATAAACCAATATTCACACCAGAACTGTATTGATCTATTGCAACTACAGATAAATGAGTTGGCAAAAGGGAAAGCATTTTGTGAGAATCATGTTAAAAATATATATAACAAATATCATATACCTATTATATGATATTTGTATACTATCTAGTCTCTGGTCTAGGAACTCAATTTGTGATTAACTTATTGTACACACATACATACATAAATACATTTCCCCTAAAGATTTGGCTGTTAAACATTTAGCTGCACTGGCTAAACCCAAGGTGCAAAACCACTTTGGCATCAGAAATACAAAGGTCAAAGGTCCTGGAGGTACTTCAATTCAACCCTGACCAAACTTAAGAGGACAGGCATGTGAGGAGAAAACACGTGTGTGTGTGTGTGTGTGTGTGTGTGTGTGTGTGTGTGTGTCTGTCTGTCTGTCTGTCTGTCTGTCTGTCTGTCTGTGGTGTTTTCTTTCTTTTTTTTTTTTTTTTTGGTTTATTGAGACAGGGTTTCTCTGTATAGCCTTGGCTGTCCTGGAACTCACTCTGTAGACCAGGCTGGCCTCGAACTCAGAAATCCACCTGCCTCTGCCTCCCGAGTGCTGGGATTAAAGGCATGCGCCACCACGCCCGGCCCTCTTTTTTTTTTTTTTTTTTTTGAGGGCTTCACTGTATAGTTTTGACCAGCATGGAACTTATTATGTAGACCAGGCTAGCCTTGAACTCATAGGGGTGTGTGTGTGTGTGTGTGTGTGTGTGTGTGTACTTAAAGCAACCAATAAACACTTTTTAAATGTTCTTAGGCTGTAAAACACAACAAGGCAGAGACTTTGCCCTTTTTATTCCTAGCAGATCCTTTGGCACCAAACACTTTAAGAGGAACTCTTTCCATTTTTCTTTTTTTCCTTTTCTTTTCTTTTTTTGGTTTTTCGAGACATGGTTTCTCTGTGTAGGCCTAGCTGTCCTGCAACTCACTCTGTAGACCAGGCTGGCCTCGAACTCAGAAATCCACCTGCCCCTGCTTCCCAAGTGCTGGGATTAAAGGTGTGCGCCATCACTGCCCTGCTCCATTTTTCTTGAAAACTAAATGAAGTGCAATAGCTCTCCCAGTGAGCTGACTTTAACTTCATTACAATAGCAACTAGAAATGTCCCGGATTGGAGAGCTGGTCCTATCCTGGTTAACCTAGAAAGTGCCAAGTCCCCTTGCTCTAAGTCAGTGAGTGTATCCTAACAGTACTTCATCTGCATCAGGTTTTCATGGTGCCTGATTGGTAGGGCTCACTGATGTGCTTCCTGTGGCAACTGATGGAAATGGATTGGCTCCTCTAAAGGCAAGGCACCTGGCTAACAGAATGCCTTTCTGCCTTGACGCTGGATGGGACTAATCAGTGTTCTAACTGCTAGCTGGGGCCTATATGGACCAAAGAAAACAAGTCAGGGAAGGATGCGGGCTAGGAAATCAGTGGGGGAAGCCCAGAAAAGTTCCATCCAAATGAGAGGCCAAGCATCAAGCAGACTGCCTGAGCACAAACGTCTGGCCTTTCCAGTATCGTTGGGAGACCTTCAACAAGCTGCTGTGCATTTCTGCAGAATGTGATAAAGGCTCCTACTCCAGAAAGGCTCCAACCTTAATACCACAATTACGGACTTACTGCTACCATCAGCACCTGCAACCTGAGAAGAGAAAGAGAATTATGATACCTACCCTACAGGATGGACATAACTTGGGAGAGGAGTGTTTTGAATAACAGAATTTCACTTTAAGAGGAAGCAAAAGTGTGTCTAAGCCACCCCTCTTGATGAGGCAGGCTGAAAGGCTGCTGCAGCTTCTCAGAGTTGTGGATAAATTAATTCCCTGTTGGCCTATATGTCTTATGATCCATCCCTCAGGCAAAAGGTGACTTTTTTTTCCTCCCAGATTTGTTTATCTTTCATCAGGGGCCAGCAGGTTCTCAAAAGTGTGTGTGCATGCATGTGTGTGTGCCTTTCAGGGCACATGTGGAGAACAGATGGCAACTCTTTGGAGTTGGTATTGACTCAGGGTCTCTCGGTTCTCTGTAGTGCTGAATAGACCACACTAGCTGATCAGCCAGCATCTGGATAATTCTCCTGTCTCTGTCTTCAATCTCATGATAGGAATTGGGCTTTTGACATGGGTTTCAGAAATGCAAACTCAGGTCATGAGGTGTGTGTGCCAAGCCCCACTACCCACTAAGCCATCCCTCTGACCTCACAGTGTGACTTTTATTTTTTCTTATGTTCTCATGTCCTTCTAGCATCCCAGCTCCACTTCTTACACACACACACACACACACACACACACATATATATATACACAAACTTCTCCCCATCCTCTGAACATACTGCCTCAAGACAGGCAAAGTATCTGGTAAAATCAAGGCCTCTCTGCTTTCAGAAAGCAGGCAAAAGGCTGCTAGGCTCCTCCACCCTTGCCACTTCCCAAGACAAAGGCAGATAATGAGACTCATGATTTTAGGAAGTTTCTGTCCCGGTTGAAATGTCAGCCCAAGTTAGTCTGCACCTCTTTCTCTCTCTCTTTTTTTGTGCTTAGAATTGAAACCAGGGATACCCTAAATACTTCTTTTAATCATTTTTTTTGTTTCATATTGTTTGTTTTATTTTTTGAGACAGGGTTTCTTTGTTTCTTGGCTGTCCTAGAACTACCTCGGCCTTGGAGTTGGAGATCAGCCTGCCTGTTTCTTGAATGTTGGGGTCAAAGCTGAGCACTATCACATCCTGGCCAACTTGCTGTATTCTTTTTTTCTTCTTTTTTTTTCAGTCTTTTTTTCAATTTTTTTATTAGATATTTTCTTTTTTTCAATTTTTATTAGATATTTTCTTAATTTACATTTTAAATGCTATCCCGAAAGTTCCCTCCCCCCACCCTGCTCCCCTGCCCACCCACTCCCACTTCTTGGCCCTGGCGTTCCACTGTACTGGGGCATATAAAGTTTGCAAGACCAAGGGGCCTCTCCTATCAATGATGGGCGACTAGGCCATCTTCTGTTACATATGGAGCTAGAGACACGAGTTCTGGGGGTTCTGGTTAGTTCATATTGTTGTTCCTCTTCTAGGGTTGCAGACCCCTTCAGCTCCTGGGGTTCTATCTGTAGCTTCTCCAATGTGGGCCCTGTGTTCCTTCTTATAGATGACTGTGAGTATCCACTTCTGTATGAGACAGCTATATCAGGGTCCCTTCAGTAAACACTTGCTGTCCTATGCAATACCCCACTGGGGGATCCATCCCATAATCAGTCACTGAACTTGCTGTATTTTTAAAAAGACGTAGTTTTACTTATTTAAGTATGTCTGCATGTCTGTGTATGTACATGTTGGGGGTTGCCCTTGGAGGCTGGAAGAGGATACTACATCTTCTAGACTTGTAGTTACAAGTGGTTATGAGTCCTTTAATATGAATGCTGAGAACTGAACCCTGGTCTCTGCAAGAGCAACAAATATACTTACTTTGTTGTTGGTTTTAGAGACAAGAGTTTCACTCTATATCCCAGACTGTCCTCAAACTTTCTATGTAGCTCATATTGGCTTCAGACTTAGTGATCTTTCTGCTTTAGCCTCTTGGGTGTTGATATTACAGGTGTGTGCCACCAGCCACCCCACATGTTTTATGGTGTTGGGGAGAACACTTATAAAAGCGATAATGCAGGCATTGTTGGACCCTGGCTCTGCAGTGGAATAAGGAGTGGGGCCTCCTTAATGGCAGTTTCTTCCTCCTACTTGTTTGTTCAGGTTGCTCCCAACTGCCTACAACTGTGAGTCTAAGTTCATGGCCTGACCTTCAAAGAGAGGCTGCCATGAAAACAGCATCTGCTATGTGTCAGCTACTGGGCCTAAAGGTCACATCCACTTGAACCTGGTAGCATGAATAGGCAGGACAGGCACCCAAATGATTCCTAAAATGATCGAGTGAATTCATCTTCAGAACAACCTGGAAAGAAGATATTAATCAGACCCTGTATCAGAAGTCAGGAGACTGGGGCTGAGAGAAGTTAATCAACTGGCAGACACTCAGTTAGGAAGAGCTGGGAACCAAATCCAGATCTCCGAGATTGTAAATCAAAAGGAGGTTGTTATGTGGTTCTTCAAGTTCTGGCCCAGCAGACAAGTAGTGGTACTTTATTCCCAGAGAGCTACTACATTCTTCAAGGAGGAGGTCCCACGTGCCAGCTCCTTTACCTCCTAGCCCCCCCCCCCTCCCCAGGCAGCTCGTTATATTCCAACAACAGCAATATAAAGAAATTTGCACAGTCATCCTGGGATAATCAAATCTGTGGCCACCCGCCACCTCTGGGATATAGAGGAATTTCTCAGAAGTCCTGGTAGTATTAGAAGCTCTTTTCAGGCCTTTTCTGTGGCTGCTCTGCTCCTGTAGGACCTACTGACCTCTTGTGGGCAGAGTATAAATTCGCTGTGTTGGACAGTCTTACAGGGCTGGAACTCAGCCAACGGCCCTTTCATTCACGCTAGAAGCTAGCTAGCTATCCCTAGTCAGACTGATTCAGCTCTGCTGGAATGGGTTAGTCTGTCAACTTTACTTCCACCTTAGTTTCCTCACCTCTAAACCTCTCCATCATTCTCTGGTTTAAAACAGCCCTACTTTAAAACATAGGAAGTCTGAATAAAGCTCTGTTATTAGAGTGGCTGCCTAGCATGCATGAAGCCCTGAGCTGGATCCCCAGTATTACATAAAACCAGTGTGGGTGTTCACACCTGTAATCCTAGCACTCTGGGGATGAAGGCAGGACAGTCTGAAGTTCAAGGTCATCCTTGGCTGCATTGTGAGTTTGAAAGTATCCTGGAATATATGACATCCTATATCAGAAAAAAAAAAAGGAAGGAAAAGGAAAAACAAAAAACAAAAACAAAACAAAACAAAAAATAAAACCAACTTTAACATAGAGAAATTTATGGATAAATTCAAGATGTCAAGGCCCCTATTAGGCACTCACAACATTCTTGGTACCTAACCATCATTAATAGAGATTCTCTAACACCCTTAATCAACCCATTTTTTTTTTCAGGTCACAAAACACAGAGAAAATATTTCTCTAGCAAAATTGAATTAACAAGAAAAGTCTGGGAGCTGGTGAGATGGCTCAGCGGGTAAGAGCACCCGACTGCTCTTCCGAAGGTGATAAGTTCAAATCCCAGCAACCACATGGTGGCTCACAACCATCCATAACGAGATCTGGCTCCCTCTTCTGGAGTGTCTGAGGACACTACAGTGTACTTACATATAATAAAATAAAATAAATCTTTAAAAAAAAAAAAAAAAAAGAGGGGGCTGGTGAGATGGCTCAGCGGGTAAGAGCACCCGACTGCTCTTCCGAAGGTGATAAGTTCAAATCCCAGCATCCACATGGTGGCTCACAACCATCCGTAACGAGATCTGGCGCCCTCTTCTGGAGTGTCTGAAGACAGCTACAGTGTACTTACATATAATAAATAAAATAAA
>LR755147.1:5566-17389 GCA_902729485.2 Mus minutoides | reverse complement strand
GCTACACAGAGAAACACCCTGTCTGGAAAAACCAAAAAAAAAAAAAAAAAGAAGGAGGAGGAGAAGGAGGAGAAGGAGGAGGAGGAGGAGGAGGAGGAGGAGAAGGAGAAGGAGAAGGAGAAGAAGGAGACAAGAAGCTTGTCATGAGTTGGAGGCCAGCCTGGATTACCTAGTGAGTTCTAGGCCGGCATGAGAAAAGCAGCAAAATCTGCTCTCAATCAATCAACCAACTAAGCAACCAATGGAATAGACTGGGATTGAGGGTTTAGCTCACCACAGAACACTTTCCAGCATGCCTAAGGCTCTGGGTTCTACCCTCAGTACAGAAAGGTTCTGGATGGAAGGAAAGGTAGGAGGGAAGGAAGGGACAGAGCGTGCGCGAGAGATAGCAAGAGAGACAGAGACAGACAGACAGACAGACAGACAGACAGACACACACACACACAGAGAGAGAGAGAGAGAGAGAGAGAGAGAGAGAGAGAGAGCTGGGGTGGCAAACTGCTGTTCTATTTGAAAAGCAGTTGCAGAAGGTGCAGTGACTTAGAAAACTGTCCCTTCGTTCTAGACACCGTCATATCCTATCCGTCTGTAGAAATGGCCCCTGAGCAGTTGGGACATGCTTGTCCCAGAGCACAGGGGCACCCAGAGCTCTGCCCTGCTCCAGTTCTTTCCACTGTTGAGGGAAATGAAGAGATCATACGCACAAGTTGCAGGCAGAGTTCAGTAGCAAAGCACTTGCCTAGCAATTCGGAGACCCTGGGTTCCATCTCCTGCAGCAAAAGAAGACGGGGGAGGAGGAGGAAGGGGGAGGGCCAGAGCACAGTCTCACTCAGAGCTGGAGACAAAAACAGATTGCCTTAGCGTATTTGGGACCATGCAAGTCTGTCCCAGGCTATAGACGGGATGATTCTGCAGCACTAAATTGTGAGACAGGAACATCTGTCTTCTGTCTCTCATCACAGGCCTTGCTCCCTTTCCCTGTTCCTTCTCATTTATACTTCAATGACTCATTCATGCAACAAGCACTTCAGCGATAAAGCGCACGCCAAACCCTGTACTGGGTTCTGGCATGAAACCGCTGGCTTCAAGGAACTCAATTTGAGAGGTACCGGGGAGGGAGTGGTAGGTCCAATAGATGTCTGGGAAGAGGTGGGACAGGGCAAGGGTCTAAATTAGCTTCTGAGAGTCTGGAAAGTTGGGAAAGGCATTCGAGGCTCTGTGGAGGTGAGAAAGGAGAGTCAGCAGAGTGTAAGGTATTTTCCCAAAGCGGGAGGGCAGATACAAAGAAGGCCCTGGAAGTAGTGAGTTATACCAGAATGGCAGGTGTGGTGAAGCCAGGTAGGTAAGGTAGATTTGAGAGGGGTGGCAATAGAAAGAAACCCTACTTCATTCTGAAGGTAGCAGGAAGCTACTGGAGACATTTTGAGTAGAGGACTGCCAGGATCCAGACTGCTTGCTTTAAAGCCGTGGTTCTCAACCTGTCTAATGCTGAGACCCTTTAATACAACTCCCTGGCTATAAAATCATTTTCTTTCTTTTTTTTTTTCAAAGATTTATTTTTATTTTATTATATGTAAGTATATGTAAGTACACTGTAGCTGTCTTCAGACACTCCAGAAGAGGGTGCCAGATCTCGTTACGGATGGTTGTGAGCCACCATGTGGATGCTGGGATTTGAACTTATCACCTTCGGAAGAGCAGTCAGGGTGCTCTTACCCGCTGAGCCATCTCACCAGCCCCTTCTTTTTTTTTTTTTTTTAAGATTGATTTATTATATGTAAGTACACTGTAGCTGTTTTCAGACACACCAGAAGAGAGCACCAGATCTCATTGTGGATAGTTGTGAGCCACCATGTGGTTGCTGGGATTTAAACTCAGGATCTTCAGAAGGGCAGTCAGTTCTCTTAACCGCTGAGCCATCTCTCCAGCCCTAAAATCATTTTCATTGCTACTTCATAACCATAATTTTGCTACTGTTATGAATCATCATGGAAATACATGATATGCAGGATATTTGATATGTGGCCCCCGTGAAAGGGTTGGTTGACCCAGAAGGGGCTGAGACCCATAGGTTGAGGACTACCTCTCTGGATGTGGCAGTGTAGCCCATGTGGTCTAGAAATACTGGCAGGGCAGAGGGTTAAGGCAGGAGGAGGCTGCTGGTTCACATGGCTTTGAAACCTAACTAGGACATTAGGCAAGAAGAAATGCAGGAATCCGAGAGCCCTTAAAGAAGCGGAACCACCAGGACATGGTGGTTTGGGGAAGAGGTTATAAGAGGGAGGGATCATGCCAATGAAACCTGGTCTCTGGCTTGAGTAAGTGGGTACCAGGTAGGAACATTCACTAAAACTGAGAAGACGTTCCGGGACAAGGGATAACATAAGCTACTGTGGCTACGTGGGGTTGAAACACCTGTGGGGCATTGGAGTAGAGATGATAAATAGTCACTTGAACATGAAAGTGTCTCATTCAGCAGCAGCAAAGCCTGAGCTGAAGATATATATCCATTTGTGCATCTTTCCCATGTGTTAATATCAAGGGGAGGGCCAGGCGTGGTGGCACACGCCTTTAATCCCAGCACTCGGGAGGCAGAGGCAGGCAGATTTCTGAGTTTGAGGCTAGCCTGGTCTATGAAGTGAGTTCCAGGACAGCCAGGGCTATACAGAGAAACCCTGTCTCAAAAAACAAAAACAAAAACAAACAAAAAAAATCAAGGCAAGGGTAGCTGAGGTCACGCCTATGAATGCAATAAATGAAAAGAGGGCGAAGAATGGAGTCTTGGTGATCACAGGTGGTTAAGGACTAGAAAGTAAGGGGGTGGGGGAGGCGCTCCAAGTGTCCCAGCACTCGGGGAGGCTGAAACAGAAGCATTTGTAAATGTAAATATAAGGTCAGTCTGGATTACATACTGAGACCACATTTCTGTCAACAAACAAAAAAGATAATTAACCAGTAAAAAGGAGGAAATGGCAGAGGTGAGAAGGGGACTTTACTGAAAATCTATTCAAATTTGTATGCCTAAGACAAATTTGACCTGTGAAAGGGTTGCCAGAAAGAGAGGAGTCAAGTGGTAAAGTCCAAGGAGTGGTGAGGGGACTGACCACATAGATGAATGTTTCCCTTGGGCTGCAGAAGGAGTTCACTGAGGAGCAGATGTCTTTCTTTTATTTATTTTTATTTTACCTGTAGCAATGTTTTGCCTACAGGAACATCTGTGGACCAGGTGTATGCAGTACCAGCGGGTGCCAGAAGAGGGCGATAGATATCCTGAAACTGAATTACAAATTGTTTATCCATTATGTAGGGGCGGAGAATCCCCACCTCAGAGCCTCTGCCCGAGAGGTATTAACTACCGAGTTATCTCTCCACCCCACTCCATCCCCATCCAAACAGACTCTCAGGTAATGTCAGCCACAGGAGGTTTATCAGAGGGTTCTCAGGGGATTACCACGTGGGAAAGGAGGCATAGAGACAGGGCTAAAGGAGCCATGGGACTAATGGCCCAGGCTCCAGCTTTTGCGAAGCTCTGAAACTAGAAGACTGGGCTTCAGTCAGCCCGTGGTTGTATACAGGCTGCTGCAAGGAAACTGTGCCCTTGGGAAAGTAGTTCTCCTCAGCCAAGGCAGTCCCACAGGGGCCTGAGAGCGCAAGGCAGAGCTCTTAACAGCAAGGAAGCACATCTCAGCGTCCACCACAGGGAAGAAGACAGTGTTGCTGCCCTGGTGTTGGTCTGAGGCGGAGGCCTTCAGATTGTTAGACTGAATTCTGCTCTGAGAAAACAGAAAACAATCTTTCTGTTGAAGGCTGAGGGTTGGGGGTGAGGGGCAGCGGGAGGAGAATGGAATGGCTGCTTCAGGAAACTGAAGGAGAGCTGACCAGGGCCCCACAACGTGTTTGCCAAGGGGTATTGGTTTTTCTGTTGACTCTAGAGAATATATCATTCTAGCAGAATCAAACTGTTCCTAGGCTCTCTTGTCTTGGGTTATTTAGAGTCTCGTTCTCTTAGATTTCATTAGTTTGTACCAGGAAATGTCTATACTATTTCAAGGACAATTTATGGGTCTGTGTTTCTAAAAACACCAAACCTTTACCTAAGGGATTTCCTGAACAAAAATTAAATATAAAACTATCACTATAGCCGGGCGTGGTGGCGCACGCCTTTAATCCCAGCACTCGGGAGGCAGAGGCAGGCGGATTTCTGAGTTCGAGGCCAGCCTGGTCTACAAAGTGAGTTCCAGGACAGCCAGGGCTATACAGAAAAACCCTGTCTCGAAAAACCAAAAACCAAAAAAAAAAAAAAAAAAAAACAAAAACTATCACTATAGCTTTTTTTTTTTTTTTTTTTTTTTGAGACAGGGCCTCACATATTCCAGACTAGTTTCAAACTTGCTTTGTGTCTGAGGAATAACCTTGAGTTTTTCATCCCCCTGCCTCCACCTGAGTGCTGGGATTACAGGCACAGACCAGCAAACGTTCTTTATTTGCTGCTAGGGCGTTGTGCCTGCTGGGCAAGCATGCTAGGAAGTGAGCCTCCTCTCCAGCTCCTAGGATGGTTATTTTGGTTACAATAATTAGTGACGGTAAAGCCAGCAACCTTGCTGATGGACAACAAAACCTGTGTGCAGATTACAACATTATAAACGGATTAAAAAATCTACCCCAGGCTTGACAATGAAGATAAACACTTGCCTGGGGGGGGGGATGAATAAACATTATAGGAGTCAGGATTAAACCTAATTGGTAGGCAGATACACTGCCCAGGAAATGACAAAGGAACAGTAATTATAAAGCTACAAAGGGGAAAAAAAAAGCATTACTACATGACAAAATACAGAGCAAGTGGCTCATTACCTACCAAAGTGACAACAGCCAGGGACGCTGACTGTACAGGATTATATGCATGGTCATTCGAGACTTCACTGAGAAAGTTCCTACTTCTGGAGGAGCGGTTGTAATGAGAATTCACTGGGACTGAAGCCTGGCTGCGCACCCACGTGCTCGCCGCATTCTTGTTCCCCACACGGAGCTCTGAACAAGTAGCAACAACTTTTACTTTTTTTTGTTTTACTGTGCGTGGGTGTTTTGCCTGCGCTTATGTGTGTGCACCACATGCATGCCCCACTCTAATTCAGGCAGTCTGGCCTGCAAGTGTCCATGCTCTGAGCCATCACGTTCTGTATCAGTACGCCAAGGGACTCGGTGACTAGTTACTGCTAATGGTGCAGTGAACAAGATAGATATGGTCAACATGTTCCATCATGGCATAATGATAGAGGACAGAGGGCTAGGAGGCTGTGTCTAGGCTCCCCTAAGCGCCTCTGGGCTGCCTTCAAGAGAAGAAGCCAACAATTTGCAGGAATTTATTTCTTGGGCACTAGATAGATCAAAGTAGCCAAACAGAGCCTGGCGTGCTGTTGTACACACGCAATCCCAATCCTAAGGATGTTGGGGCAGGGGGATTTTCTGTTTGAGGTCAGTCTGAGTACACAGACACACCAGCCTGGTCTACTTGAGAATCCACACCACCTCCCCCCACCGTGTGTGTGTGTGTGTGTGTGTGTGTGTGTGTGTGTGTGTTTCTCTCGACTAAACAGAAGTGAAATCCCTCCTATTGCAAGGTAGGCCTAGTCAGCTCCCACTATGGAGTCCTGGAAACCAAAGATCTATGAGTGTCTCACAGGGATTCAGGAGGGCACAGGGGGTCATATAGCTCTTGTGGGTCTGGCTGCTAATGCAGGAGGTATCAGAAATCAGACCCACAACTCCGTCTCCTCTTCCTGGAGCGAGTGTGAGCTCTCTAGGGGCAAGATTGAGGCCTGAAACATTCTTCCTTTTTATTGTTTTTGAATGTGTTGTTTGTCATATTAGTTACCCTTACTTATGGAGGACTGTTGTATTTCAATACATGTTCTCAAATATGTAATGATCAAATCAAGGTAATTCGCACTGCCATCTCTTCAATTACTATACATACCCCCATGCTGGGAATATCTTTAACATCTTTTTTTTTTTTTTTAAGATTTATTTTATTTATTATACGTAAGTACACTGTAGCTGTCTTCAGACACTCCAGAAGAAGGAGCCAGATCGGATGGTGGTTGCTGGGATTTGAACTCAGGACCTTCGGAAGAGCAGTCGGGTGCTCTTACCCGCTGAGCCATCTCACCAGCCCTATCTTTAACATCTTTAAACGCTACTCCCAACCCGCACCTTTCTCTATCATACAGATAGCTCAGCATCTTTCTGTTGCAGGCAGAGTCCTTGAGTCCAGAGGAGGAGGGAAGCACATCGCAGTGTGCCACGGGGAGGAAGAGGGAATTATTGCACTGATGTTGGTTAACAATCATTGAGTGTATGTTTCATTCATTGAGCATCTACTGTGTTAGCAGGTAACTCTTCTTGGCTCTACCCCTCCACGCCCTCAGTCATCCCTATTTTTGTTGAACTCTGAGCTGAGAGCCAGGTAATAAATCACATGAGAAAAAAAAATATATGCTTGGGCTTATAGGAAGAAAAAAAAGTAAGAGAGAAAGCAAAAATAGGGACGTGATGAAATTTTAGATATAGTGGTCACCAAAGTCCTCAGAGAAAAATGATATTTCTGCAAAGACAGTGAAGACGTGAAGGACGTGAGGGACATGAGGGCAGAAGCTAGGCCTGAGGAAATAGCTGTGGGAAAAGTGTTCCGGCAGATGGAACAGCAGCTGCAAAAGCCTCAAGGCAGGAATGTGCTTATTTGTTTGAAAGACAGGGAGACTCCTTGGGCTGTAAAAAGGCCGGAGTTGAAGGAACTGTGGTCATAAGGAAGTAGAGATTGTATCTGGTGCCTGGGAGCTGAGGAACCAAACCAGTTCCGTGAGAAAAGGTGACAGAAAGCCTATTGAAAATTCACATCCTTTCTGCTCCATCCTATACTACCCACCCCACCCTCAAACTGTGGCTTCTTCTGGGAAAGGCACGGTGGTCCTAGAGCTTCCAGGAATTCTCCTATCTGCACTTTCCATAAGCATGCTGGGATTACAGATAATCATGCGGTATCTCTAGTTCTGGGAACTTGAACTCAGGTCCTTACAGTTTTTTAAACCATGGACCCATTTCCCTAGTTCTCCAACTGAGATTCTGATTGGGATTGTATTGTATCTAGAAATCAGTTTATAGAGGATACATTAAAGTTATTACACTTTACAACCTATGAACACTGTATCACTCCACTTACTTAGTTCTAATTTTCTTTCTTTTTGTTTTGTTTTGGTTTGGTTTGGTTTTGGTTTTTCGAGACAGGGTTTCTCTGTGTAGCCCTGGCTGTCCTGGAACTCACTCTGTAGACTAGGCTGGCCTCGAACTCAGAAATCTGCCTGCCTCTGCCTCCCAAGTGCTAGGATTAAAGATGTGCACCACCACTGCCCAGCTCTAATTTTCTTCTATGACAGTCAGAGTTCTGACATCAATTATACTATTTTTTAAAATATTATTTATTTATTTTTCATATGAATACACTGTAGCTCTCTTCAAACATACACCAGAAGAGGGAATTGTTGGGATTTGAACTCAGGACCTCCGGAAGAACAGTCAGTGCTCTTAACCACTGAGCCATCTTTCCAGCCCCAACTATACTATTTTACGATAGAAATTCAGAGAAGTCATGATAGAACAATGCTATACTCTGGTTACCCACAAATCACTGTGTGTGTGTGTGTGTGTGTGTGTGTGTGTGTGTGTGTGTGAGAGAGAGAGAGAGAGAGAGAGAGAGAGAGAGAGAGAGAGAGAGAGAAAGAAAGAACCTGAGGGTGTCACTGTTTTCCAGGCTAATCTTAACTCCTTAGTTCAAGCAATCCTCCAGCCTTAGCTTCTTGAGTTCTGGGATAATAGATGTGTACCACCATACTTACTTGAGACCACTGTCTCTTTTTCTTTTTCTTTTGGGTTTGTAAAACAGGCTCTTGTTATATATCTCTGGCTGGCTTTGAACTCCTGATTTTCATGCTTCCACCTCTCAGGTGCTAGGATTACAGATGTTGCACCACCATGCCTGGCTCTGAGACCATCACGTTTATTGTCTTAATGTGTATCTGTATCTCTTCTTTTGTCTTTTCTCCTTCCTCTCCTTTTACATGCATATACACATGCTATGCTGAGTATAGATATGTAGGATACTAAATAATATCACTCTACATACTATTTTGTAAACGGCTCTTTTCTGTCAACAGTCTTTAGAGTCTGATGATATCATTCAGGTGCTAGAATGCTTGCCTAAGATGACTGAAGCCTTGATTTCAATCCCCAGCACTGTATACAGCCAGGCATAGTGGCACATCCTGGGCTACATAGTGAGTTCAAGACCAACCTCAGATATGAGACCTTGTGTCAATAACATTATAACATCTACGATTCCAATAAATGGCATGTTGCTTGAGAGCACCCATCAGTCTTACTTCCCCTCTACATACCAATCCACCCCTCCTTTATAGCAAAAATATTTTTTTCTATAACAACCCTGCTATTCTACTTTGCCCTTCTCTCTTGAACTCATTTCTGTCAGGTGTTTGCTGACACTGCTCCATTCCAATTGCTCTTGTCCAGGTCACCAACCTTTTGCTTGTTTCTAAATGCACGTGGCATTTCCAAGCCCTTGTTATATTTACATGTGGCAACTGGCGGACGATCGTTTCCGCTTCCTTTAACTCGGGCTGGCCTTTTGCCCATTTGCCTCTTCCTGCTATGCTGAGTATAGAAGACAATGACATTTCCCAGGCTCCTTTCTTTTCTGACTTCCTGATGTGTTTGGCTGGGGGGAATTATTGGCAGGAGATTGGAGAAAAGGCAGAAGCCAGGGTATTTCCCTTCCTTTCTTTCCATTATGAATGTTGTCTCCAACAGTGATTGTTCCGCCTCTGTGGTTTCCACTAGACAGACAGTTAGACCCCTCCATGGGCCTACTCCGTACTGGACTGGTGTTTCTGTTGTGTTTGGTGGTCCCTGATCATCCTACTCCAACTTTAGCCTCAGCTTCTTAGTCTTTTTTTTATGATTTTATTCCTAGCCATAATATAGTACCAAAGGACTCAATTCTTCAATTCTCTAGGATATATTCTATTCTCTCTCTCTCTCTCTCTCTCTCTCTCTCTCTCTCTCTCTCTCCCTCTCCCTCTCCCTCTCTCTCTTTTTCTGGCCCTGCTTGCTCTGGCCCAAAGATTTACTTCTCTCTTTTATATAACTACACTGTAGCTGTCTTCATGCACATCAGAAAAGGGCATCAGATCTCATTACAGATGGTTGGGAGCCACCATGTAGTTGCTGGGATTTGAACTCAGGGCCTCTGGAAGGGCAGTCAGTGATCTTTTTATTTTTTGATTTTTTATTAGATATTTTCTTAATTTACATTTCAAATGCTATCCCAAAAGTTCCCTATACCCTCCCCCATCCCCCGCCCTGCTCCTCTACCCACCCACTCCCACTTCTTGGCCCTGGTGTTCCCCTGTATTGGGGCATATAACCACTGAGTCATCTCTCTAGCCCTCTAGGATTTCTTTGCTGGGTATATTTATCTTTAGCAACCTCATCCTGTCTCCCGGCTTTAATTAGCATCCTTATTTTATGTGCATGAGTGTTTGCCTGCATATGTGTGTATGTGACAGAGAGAGAGAGGAAAAGAGAGAGGGGGGAGAGGAAGAGGGAGAGGGAGAGGAAGAAGGAGAGAGAGGTATGAGAGGTATGAGAGATATGCCTGGTACCTGTGGAGACCAGAAGCTGTCAGATCTCCTGGAATTAGAGTTACAGACAGCTGTAACTGCCATATAGGAGGTGGAAACTGAACGTGGATCTTCTGCAAGAGGAAGTGCTCTGAACTGCTGAGCCATCTTTCCAGTCCTATGGAACTGAAAGATTATATCTGTTATTAATCTTGACTTCCAACTTGATTAGACTGAGAGATGCCAAAAAGATTAGGAAAACATACCCATGGCTGTGTCTGTAAGTCATCTCTAGAGACGAATAGACCATATGGGTCACTCACATCCATTGATTCATTTTTAAATTGGACAGTAATAGACCTTCCAATCGGAAGGTAGTGACAGTTAGAGGACAAAGATCACTGGGGGGCATGTTCTTGCCCTAGCCCCTTCCTGTTACTGTTTCTTGGCTCTGCTCCTCCACGTCCTTTCCGGATGTTCTACCTCAGTTCAGGCCCGGAAACCACAGAGGCTAATTATCAGCCTGTATGGAACCCCTGAAGCTATAGGCCACAGTAAGATGTCCTTAAAATAGTTTCTCTCAGGCTTTAGGTCAAGGTGACGGAACAGCTGATGAATGCAACATCCAACTGCTTACCTGACATCTCCACTTAAAGAGAGCCAATAAGCATTTCAGAAGCATGTCCAGTGCATAGAACTTCTGGGCTGCAAGATGGCTCGGTGGGAAAAAGCTATGCAAACCTTGAAGGTACACAGTGAAAGGAAAGAAATGACTGCACAAAAATTGTCCTTTGACCTCCACAGACACACAACGACACCCCTCACCCCACTCTCACTGAGAGAGAAAGCCTATTGAGACAGCTTTTTTTTTTTTTGGTTTTTCGAGACAGGGTTTCTCTGTATAGCCCTGGCTGTCCTGGAGCTCACTTTGTAGACCAGGCTGGCCTCGAACTCAGAAATCCGCCTGCCTCTGCCTCCCAAGTGCTGGGATTAAAGGCGTGCGCCACCACGCCCGGCTGAGACAGCTTTTAAAAAAAGAAAATAGCGGGCTGGCGAGATGGCTCAGTGGGTTAAGAGCACTGACTGCTCTTCTGAAGGTCCTGAGTTCAAATCCCAGCAACCACATGGTGGCTCACAACCACCCATAATGAGATCTGACGCCCTCTTCTGGTGCATCTGAAGTCATCTACAGTGTACTTATGTATAATAATAAATCTTAAAAAAAAAAAAAAAGAAAATGGCACCTATTCACCCAGTTATTCTAGCCATACATACTTCAAGGGGCTATCCTTGGTTCGTCTCTTTCCCTCACTCCCTACACCTCATCCAGCAGCTAGCTTCGGTAGCATCCCCTACCAAGTCACCTAACACACGTGTTTACTTTCCTTTACTCTTACCTCATGCTGGGCTGCTGAAATGGTCTTCTAACTGGTCTCCCTGCCTCCGTTCTTGATTCCCTCCAAGGTATTCCCTACATTGTAGCTATTGCTTTAAAGCGTGGATTGGGGCTACAGAGACTGCTCGGCAGTCAGCACCTATCATTCTTCCAGAGACAAGTTTGATCCCCAGCACCCCCAAGGGGCAGCTTAAACTGCCTAAAACTCCAGCTCCAGGGGATCCAACACCTTTGGCCTCCACGAGCACCTGCATACATGTGGGCATACACCCATAAACACACACACACACAATTAAAATAAATCAAAAAAGAAAACATGAATCGGACCATCTAGGGACATAGTTCATCAGTAGAATGCTTGTGTAGAATGTGCAAGGCCCTAGGATCAAACCCTGGCACTGTAATTTTGAAAGTTTTTCTTTTCTTTTCTTTTCTTTTTTTGGTTTTTCGAGACAGGGTTTCTCTGTGTAGCCCTGGCTGTCCTGGAACTCACTTTGTAGACCAGGCTGGTCTCGAACTCAGAAATCCGCCTGCCTCTGTAAGATCTAATCAGAAATACCCCTATTTCAAACACGGGCTGTTCGTGCACCCCACGAATCACGAGACCGGTCTTGATGCAAAAAAGCATGAGGATTTTTAATCGGAGCTCCGGGACGACCCGTATCCCACGCAGGGGACAGGGGGGTCGACCCTGAGGGAAAAGAGGACCCAGTTTTTATGGTTCCTCAAGAGGGA
>LR755149.1:179595-230585 GCA_902729485.2 Mus minutoides | reverse complement strand
AAAAATCCACACTTTAGAAAAAAAATTCTCTGCCTTCTTTTAATCTTAGATTAGTCTTTTATCCATCATATGTCCATGGTCACAGTGGAGAGAGCTTGTCAGGGAAGCATTAGTTCTGCCAGGGAGATGGCAGTGCATTTAGAAGGTGATAAATTACTTTTTCCCTTTGAGAAAAATTACAAATACTTTTGTTCCCTCAGAAGACAGTATCATGCTACGAAATCATGGCTGAGTACTTCTAGTGTTGTATGTGTGAGTAGTCACTCCCTAATGATAACCCTGCATAGTCGTAACAAATGGCCTAATTACAAAGTGACACTTGCCATGAAAGTTTGGGTTACTCATTGAGTGACACTTTGTTGGGATCTAGGGTTGTTTCTCAGCAGCAAAGATGTGGCCAAAATATCTTTCATAAGAAGCCAATGTCGAACTGGACGTTGTGGCGCACGCCTTTAATCCCAGCACTCGGGAGGCAGAGGCAGGCGGATTTCTGAGCCAGGGCTAAAGCCTGTCTCAAAAAAAAAAAAAAAAAAAAAAAAAAAAAAAAAAAAAAAAAAAAGAAGCCAATGTCTCCATCAAGAATTCAAAATATGTAGAATAGGGTGAAGATGGATTACTGATTAAAAACAACCCTCAAATCGACCTTCATGAGCATCAAAAATGAATATCGTCCTAGAGTATACACAAACTTTTGGAAAAATTGTCCTTGAGTTTGTTTTTCTCTGTAAAAATAAAGAATAATACCTTCTAGGAGAACACTCACACACACACACACACACACACACACACACACACACACACACACACGTCAGAGTTACATAAACAAATGAATATTCAACTTGAAGAAAAGTGAACATTAAATTTTCTTAAGGATTTTATTCTATTAATTTTTAAATTTCTAGATCTATAGAAGGTACTTTTGTGTCTCATTGCTTTTCTAAAATGATTATTTTATATTGAAATACTATTTAAAACTGACTCCAGGCAGTGGTCTTAAGTTACTTCTCTCTCACGTGGCTTCCTTTACATAGAGTAAATAAATTGACCTGTTTTACTCTTGTTTGTCTTTGGTTACAGGGATCTGTTCCAGGTATGAACTTGGCAATGTTTATGAACTCTCTCATCTTCCTTGTATCAATTGTGTCAAGAAGAAATCTTGTTGCTATGACCAAATACATAGCAAGAAGCCACTTAAAGGGATGGGAGTCCATCTGGGCTCACAGTTTGGGGGTAGAGTCAATCATGGCATATAAAGCATGGTGGTTGGAGCTGTTCTTGGCTGTGCCACTACTGACATCACTGCTCATTCACATGTAACTGTAACAGGAAGCAAGCTAGGAGCCAGAAGCATGTACATACTCTAACTCTCAAGGACAACCCTCACTACAGACTTCTTCCTTCAGCTATCATCCACTTCCAAAAGGTTCCACAAGATCTCAAAAGAGTATGACCAGCTGGAGACTAAGTATTCAAAGGCATGATCCTGTAGGGCCAATACATATCCAATCCTTAAGAAGCACCTTGAGGCCCCTTGGTCTTGCAAACTTTATATGCCCCAGTACAGGGGAACGACAGGGCCAAGAAGTGGGAGTGGGTGGGTAGGGGAGCAGGGTGGGGGGTGGAGAGGGTATAGGGGACTTTCGAGATAGCATTCGAAATGTAAATGAAGAAAACATCTAATAAAAATCAGATAAAAAAGAAGCACCTTCCACAGTGCATAGTAATTTATTTTGTTTTTGTTTTAATTTAATTTTTAATACATATTGTCTTTATTTACATTTCAAATGTTATCCCCTTTCCTAGTTTCCCTTCAAAAATCCCCTATACTCACCCCCTCCCCCTGTTCCCCAATCCACCCACACCTGCTTCCTGACCCAGGCATTCCCCTATACTGAGGCATAGAACCTTCACAGGACCAAGGGTCTCTCCTCTCATTGATGACCAACTAAGCCATCCTCAGCTACATATGCAGCTAGAGCCATGAGTCCCTCCTTGCTTCCGTTCTACCCTGCACCAGCTCAGGCCCTGCACCAGCTCTAGTCCGTCCCGGACGCAGGCGCTCTGCACTCTTCCGAGGTCCCGGCGGGACTCCCCGGGCTATCTTGGGACCACAGGTGAGCAGTGGGACACAACATCTGTTCCAATCTAATCTCTTGGAACTCAAGACTGCAGCTGGGAGATAAATAACGGGACAGACCAGGGCAGCGGGTTTCTTCTGGTCTGCACCAACGCCAGGTCTCCTCGGGCAGAGATGGCAGGAGGCAAACGTAAGAACAGAAGCAACAGAAACCAAGGGTACTTGGCATCACGAAAGCCAAACTCACCCACCACATCAAGTCCTAGATACAATATTACACCGGAAAAGCAGGACATGGATCTAAAGTCAATCGTCATGATGATGATGGAGGACTATAAGAAGGAAATACAGGAAAACACAGATAAACAACTTAGAGAATTTCAGGAAAACAATACCAAACAGGTGATGGAATTGAACAAATCCATCCAGGACATAAAAAATGGAAGTAGAAACAATTAAGAAAAACCAAAAAGAGATAACTCTGGAGATAGAAACCATAGGGAAAAAATCAGGAACCGTAGATATGAGCATCAGCAACAGAATACAAGAGATGGAAGAGAGAATCTCAGGCACAGAAGATTCTATAGGGAGCATAGACATGACAATCAAAGAAAATGCTAAATGCAAAAAGATCCTAACACAAAATATCCAGGAAATCCAGGACACAATGAGAAGACCAAACTTAAGGATAATAGGAGTAGATGAGAATGAAGATTCTCAACTTAAAGGGCTAGTAAATATCTTCAACAAAATTATAGAGTCTCTCCTTGTGTTTTCTTTGATTGGCGGTTTAGTCCCAGGGAGCTCTGGGGTTACTGGTTAGTTCATATTGTTGTTCCCCCTAGGGGCTGCAAACCCCTTCAGCTCCTTGGGTACTTTCTCTAGCTCCTTCATTGGGGATCCTGTGCTCTTTCTAATGGATGACTATGAGCATCCATCTCTGTATTAGTCAGGCACTGGCAAAGCCTCTCAGGAGACAGCTATATCAGTCTTCTATCAGAAAGCTCTTCTTTGCATTTGCAATAGTGTCTGGGTTTGGTGGTTGTTTATGGGCTGGATCCCCAGGTGGGACAGTCTGTGGATGGTCATGCCTTCAGTCTCTGCTCTGAACCTTGTAACTCCTTCCATGAATATTTTGTTCCCCCTTCTAAGAAGGATTGAAATGTTCACACTTTGCTATTCCTTCTTCTTGAGTTTCATGTGTTTTGCAAATTTTATCTAGGGTATTCTGAGCTTCTGGGCTAATATCCACTTATCAGTGAGTGCATATCATGTATGTTATTTTAAAATGAGATTCCTGTGATGTTTCTCCACACCTCCTCCAGGACAAGACTTAAACTGCTCATGTTGACATGAATGAACTGCCAGGGGCTGGGTTCTGAATGATTTGGCATCTCCCTTTCTTTGTGCTCTCATAAGGGCATGTAGTCAGCACCAGGCTACTTACAATTTAGCAAATCCATCTGTGTGCATTTGGTTCCTCTTGAGAATAGGTTACAGAAAGAAAAAAAGGGGGGGGGGTGAAGTAGGTAAGCCCTACCTAAGTAGAACATAGCAGACACTTGCTTTCTTGGTTTCCATGTCAGCTGCTGTGTCACAATGTAACTCTGTGCCACAAATAGTCTTGACTGGGAACTTGGAAGAGGTTATGCATCATGGCCAACTCCAGTAATCTTTTGGTCTTTTCATCAGTTGTCAGTTGATAGGCAATATTGCCATAAGCTTAGCATTGTGTCAAAAGGTAACAGCACCAGTGTGCCTCAATTCTGCACCATGGATTTGGCCCTTGTTCTTGAATTCCCTCCTCTCTGAATCTTGTACTCCAGCCTTCTAGGAGTTTTATTTTAAAATGAATCCTTTGTACCTGAACCATCAGAGATATTTCCTTAGTCTGTAACTGAAAACACTGATCTCATTGCCCAGCAAGACCTATTCTCTGATCTCTCTGCTTTTTATAACAGTCTATTATTCACATATCTCATTATACTGTGGCTCTGCCACTCAACCGTCTCTCTGGCTCTATTAATCATGTTGAAGCCATGATAATTGCCTTCTTTATGTTTTTCCCACCATCTATCAGACATTGTGGTAAAAATTGTACCCAGTAAGTGTTTGTTTATTCCAGAATGAGGGAACTGTTTAAGAAACAACTAAATTATTGCCTTTTAAAGTAAGCATTGTCAATATTATAGTTTTTCTCACTAAAAATGATACTCCTTGAACCTGCTGATTTAAGTGCTTTCTAAAGATGTAAATGAAGAAAATACCTTATTAAAAAAGGGGGGGAGGGAACAAAGAAAGAAAGAAAGAAAGAAAGAAAGAAAGAAAGAAAGAAAGAAAGAAAGAAAGGAAGAAAGAAATGTACTTTTGAGTGGCCACATAGTCCTCTCCCCAGCATTATAGAAACATTTCTGATGGTACAAACCACCCCAGCCGATCCCAGCATCATGGTATCCCGGGCCCAGTCAAAGTACTCAGATTAATTATCAGAAAAGAGAACATGCTAATTTCCTACCTGCAACAGTGGACTCAGAAACTTGTAATTAAAACAGTTTTTGAATTCTTTAAACCTGTGACTATTTTTTATTATTATTCAACAGAGGAAAATAAGTGAAATGATGTTATATAAAATGTGCCATTATTGATTTAAAATATTTGAAGCAAGAATGGGATTTATCCTTCAGTCTGAATAAAGGGTTAAAGGTTTGGAGAGATAATGAAGAGTTTAGCCTTCTGATGCCCAGTCTTGGAAACCATTCCTGGTCTACTGCAGTCTCTGCCTACTTCAGTCACCACTGTCAGGACTGAGGGGCTGAATTAACCCATATCTACCCAGGAGCAACTGTCTGCAGATTTAACCTAATCAGAGACAAAGAAGGCTGACTATAGACACCAAATTATATTGGGAAATCTGTAAGAATTGGTGTGAAATCTGGAGTGTTAGGGAATATAAAGAAAAAAACCCACAGAGAGAGAGAGAACTGAGGAAGAAATATATATTATTGGACTTACTAACTCATCATCATATATTAAAAAATAAGCACAATCCTTGATACACTTTAAAAAGTAATTAAACTATAACAAAGTTAATTAATCCTTATCAGGTAGCTTAAAGGATGTTTTCTACAAGTCAACTTCAGTAATGTGTTTCTGTCATCTATTTGATAGGTTAAAGAGTCCAGTCAATTCCCTCTACATTATTCTTTCCAATAATTTCTGTTTCAGTCAGCTTCTGTTTTAGTGTTTGTGTGCTTTTACAGCATTTGCAAAACACAGCAGTTTTGGAATTCATATATTTAAGGTGATTCAGTATACTAACAAATAATATATCTTTGGTACTAATTAAAAATTTACATGTTTTATGTTTGTCAGCATTGCAAGATATGTTGAATAGTAATTAGTAATTCGGTTTTGCTTTTTTTTTTTTAAACACATTTAACATTTTGGCAATCAACTACACCTGAGTTATAAGTTATATCCCTGCCTCCTTTTTAACTTTTCGAATTTGACAGAGGGTCTAAGTTGTTGAGTTAACATAGCACTCAGTCAGTAGCCTAGGTTAGCCTTGAACTTGATCCTTCTATTTCAGCTTCTTCAGTTGGGATTGCATGACTATGTCAACATGTTTAAGATTAACAGCACCATGTAATATTATTTGTTAATGAACAAAAACACCTTAAATAAATGATATTTAAAACTGCTGTCTTTCTCAAATGCTATAATAGCACCCAAAGGCTACCCATATGAAAAAAATAAACAAAAAGTGCAGATCAATCAGGAAATGCAGCTTTTAAGGATTTTCTACTGTATAAAGTCTCTGATATGAACACTGACAATGTGGCAGATTTGTCTTTTAAGAAACTTGAATTTGAGTAGGTCATGCTAGCTTTGCTTGAAACTTCTTTACCTTCCTCATATGTAAACTTTGGCTACATAAGACATTTTAGCACTCAAAAGAGATGTTTTGAGAATTAATGCGTACAATGCACAGAAATACCTAGCACCCGAATTACTAAAATTACTTTTACCGTCAAGTAATACAGGTGTCCTTTACGGAACCCAAAGTGGCTACTCTTTAAGTAGAACACAGGGTTCCCAAGGAAGGAGCTAGAGAAAGTACCCAAGGAGCTGAAGGGGTCTTCAACCCTATAGGTGGAAGAATAACCATGAACTAACTAGTACCCCCTGAGCTCATGTCTCTAGTTGCATATATAGAAGAGGATGGCCTAGTTGGCCATCGTTGGGAAGAGAGGCCCCTTGGTCATGCAGACTTTATATGCCCCAGTACAGGGGAATGCCAGGGCCAAGATGTGGGAGCGGGTGGGTAGGAGAGCAGGGCCGGGAGGTTGGAGGGTATAGGGAACTTTCTGGATAACACTTGAAATGTAAATGAAGAAATTATCTAATAAATGTTGAAAAAGTTAAAAAAAAAGAGGAAGATAAAAATGTGTTTTATATACTATATACAAAGGATTCTTATCACTCTTAATATAGTATCAATAATATGCTTACTCCAAATAAAGTGCTTGTGGCTGAAAAGGAGTGGACCATTCAGTTCATCATATAGCATAAACTGGGGAGGGTCACTCCTACATCTTGGGAATATAAAACATTATGGTGTTTGTTCAGATTTAGAGAAAAACTTCTGTCTTAGTTTTCTTTTTATTGCTATGATCAACCACCATGACTAAAAGTAACTTGTGTAAGAAAGATCTTACTTATATAAGTTATAATCCAAAGCAGGAACTCGAGAATAGACTAAGGTGGAATGCTGCTTACAGCCTTGCTCCTGACTTTTCCAATTTGCTTTCTTACATACCCCAGTGTCACCTGTCTAGGAATAGTATTTGCTACAGAGGTCTGGGGAATTTTATGTCAATCTCTAATCAAGAAAATGGTTAACAGGCTTGCCTACATGCCAACATGATTAGGACATTTCCAATGAAGTTCTCTTCTCAGATGACTTCAGCTTGTGTCAAGTTGAAAAAAACCATAGCCAATAGAGCTGTATCAGCTACTCTCCCTAGGATCTGAATGGGGCCCTAGAAACCTAGACTTAATAATTTATAGATGTCCCAAACATTGGTCTTTGGTTGTTTAGGTGTAGTTATGACATATAATTTATACAAACCTTGAGTAAATATTACTGGAAGTGGTGTTTATGTAATGGACTTATTCATGAGTATGTGTGTGCACATACATAAGTGCCTGTGGGCTGGATACAGATTTTACATCAGGTCAAAAGATAACTTACAGGAGTAGATTTTTCCTTCCATTGGAACTCAAGCTTGGTAGCAATCGCTTTTAACCACTTAGACAACTCATCAGCCCTGCTTCACAACTTCTTTTAATTGAGTGAATATTTACTTCAAATAAAGTGCTTGCTGCTGAAAAGGAGTGGACCATTCAGTTCACCATATCAATTCAACTTCTTGTATCCAAATTGTCCTTCTGTCTTTACTGAATATCTCTTGCCAATGGTCTTCCTATTTGTACTTTAAAAAATCAAACTTATTTTTCTAATGCCTCATGTCTGTGTTTTCAGAATTGGGTGTTTTGACACTGCAGAAACATTTCCTCGGAATACACTGATCCTCCCTTCAATACAGTTTTCATTAACTCCTCCTTGTGCATCCTTAACTTATCAACCTGAATAGGGGGCCTTCTTCTTTTCACACGTCATTCTAATTTTCCTTCTGCTCCTTCACAAGCAGAGTACACTTTTCACACTGAAATTACATCTATGTATCTACTTTTGCCTATTGTCTCTTTGTTATTTTATCTCTTGCTCTGCTTGTTTTCCATAAGCAGTTACCTTTTATGCAAAAAATTAGAAAAGTGCATAGTCTTTAGTCTATTCCTTGGTCACCTATCCTGATGCTTTCATCTTTTCCACATGGATCCAAGTTTGTGTCACATACTATTATTTTTATTTTTGAGTGTTATTTTTTTGCAATTCTAGAAGACATGGCTTTGGTGCTTACTTTCTCTAGGTTCCATTGATTGGGAAATGGCTACCATTTGACTTGGGCTTTGAATGGTGATTTCATGGGCAGGTTCTTTGTCTTTTATCACCTGAGGTGCAGGCTGATTGTCTTGGTTGCTCGGGCTTCTGAAGTAGAGTCAAGCTTTATTTACATTATGTATCTCTGTCCACAGTGAGTTGTCTTCTTCTCCAGCAATTTCTACAACTGTCTCCTCTTATTTGTATTTTTGCCATTTTGTCTAGATATGCTTTCCTTTTTATATATGTTGCTTGGTGTTTTCTGAATCTCTTAAATATATGAGTTGGTGTGTTTTATGAAATTTGTTCAATTGTGGTCCTGTATTCTTAAACATGTTTGTTTAGTTCTTGCTGTCCTAACCAGGACTAATTAGAAATATTTACATGGCTTTATATGTTATAATTACTTAACTTGTCCCCATGACCCCTGACATCACCTCTGCAGACTTCTAGGTGTTTTCTCTGCATAAAATTCTTTCTATCTGGTGTCAACTTTACAATCCCAGAAGTTCCACCTGCTTTAGTTTGTCAATATTTTCTCCTTAGGTTTTACAAAGAGGGTGATTTCCATCCAAAGCTGTGGGACAAAAATGGTATCCCAGTCTGCTCAGGGCTAGGGCCACTGGGCATGGTGAACACCACACCCCTATGGAACTGTGGGAAGGACACCTGGCTGTGAGAAGCTGTAGGACCCTGCTCCAGGGATGGGAAAAGGTGTAGTCTGAGGTCTCCACAGAACTGCTAGGGTTGGGCTCAAACTCTCGAGCACCACAGATGCTGCTAAGTACCACAGAAGAGCTGTTTCTGGGGTCCCTGAGCCATACAGAGGCCAGGGACATCAGGTTCCCAGTCTCAGACATCTCAGACACCATTGTATGTTGCAGAAGAGCTGAGAGTGGGTGGAGACCAAGGGGTCTGAAGGGAGAAGGGTAGGAGGAGAGCTCTGTCAGGTTACAGCAGGGAGGAGGGAGTCTAGCTAGCTCAAGTGGGTGGCTTGGTTTGGTAGAGTCTGTGGTTGGAGCACAGATTGGCCTCCTAGCAGGAGGTTAGATGTGCAACTAGTTAGGGAAGATCTGCTCCATTGCTCCAGCATGGCAGGTTCTGATGAGAAGAAGCAGTCCATGGTTTTAAGGTGTTTGAAGAGTACAGAAGCAGAGGCCACGTGGAGAGAGGGGGTAAGAGAGGAAGAGGAAGGAGTAGGGTGAAAAGGGAGAGTAAGATCAAGAGGGTAAGAGAGGGAGCAAGAGAGAGAGAGAGAGAGAGGAGGGGGCAAGCAACTCCTTTTATAGTGGACTGAGCAATCTGAGCTGTCACCAGGTAACTCTGGGGAGGAGCATGCCTGCCTATTGCCAGGTAACTGAGGTGGTGGAGTCCAGACAGGATATCAGGAGCTTGGGGCATTTCCTAAGTGACTGATGGCCACACACCTCTCTGCAGGGGAGGGTAGGCTGTGGCAGGTTATAGCTTCCACAGGAGCCAGAGGCCCAGGAGATGTGGCCAAACACCTACTGTACCTTAGGGTCACCAGAGTTCCAGACCTGTGCTCAACTAGGGATCAGGCTGTCTGTGCATACTCACTGCCCCACACAAAGCCATGTGGAAGTTTTTATGCATCTCTCTTATGTTCATCCTATTTCACGGCAATTACATCTCACTTCCAATACCTCTATAGTTTGCATATCTCTGCTAAGATTCTGAATGACTTTTTAAAACACCAGACTTTTGTTTATTTCTTCCAACTCGTTTCTAACCAGTGCATTGAAATATTTGCTGAATGCAACAGAGAGATAGTTTTCTTATGTTGATCTAATATTTCCTTGGCTTGGGCTCATCTTTTTCTGTATCTCCACAAGTTTATTTACTAGGCCCTGAAAACTGTGTGCTATTATGCATGAGTGATCTTTCTCTAAAGAATGTAGATTATTTCTTCTGTCTGACAGTTCAATATCTGGCCCCTTATTTTGAAATCTATGAAGGTGTAGTTTGAATCTTTGTGGGGGTTAGTCTGCAAAAAGGAATAGAACTTCCCTATGCTCTTCTGACTTAGCCAGATTCTATGTTTGCCATCTTCTATGTCTAGCAAGAATTATCAGAATTTAGGTTTTGGCTTTGTTGGGATTATTTAGTATAGGCTTTATAAAGAGGTATAATATTTTACCCTAAAGTTAGGTATTATCTTATATGTGCTCTTATATATTCAGTTTCCAGGTACATCCCATTGGAACTGAAAGGATGTTAGCTAGATACTTTCATCAATTAATTAATGTTGAGATAGTATCTCACTTTGTAACACAGGCTGACCTAGAACTTATAGTAGCCATCTTCCCATTCCAGACTCCTGTGTGCTGAAATTACAAACACAAGCCTCCTTGCCCAGCTAAGATATTTATCCAGTGGTGGACTTTCAACATCCTGAGTAAATATTGGTCTTCATGATTTTTTTTTTTTTGTCTTGTAACAATAGCTCCTTGGTCATCTTTGAGTAGCTTTGTTCTGTCTGTAGAGCCTTACTCACAAACTTCTGGATCTTTCTCTGAATAATTCTATCTGTTGAAATTTGCAAATTCCAGAAGTTTCAAGGCTCTCCATTACTGCCTTTATTAACATGTACTTTCTATGTCATAGTTGGGAAATCATGGCTCTGTAAGATATGAAGATGGCAGTCTTTCAGCAGTTTCTTCTTTTCTTCTACATCATAGTGTTATGCTGCCCAGAGTCTGATGTCAGGAAATGATTGACCACATAGCATGTTTGGTCTTATGGCTATTTCTGTTGAAACAGCTAGGTTTTATAGTTTTGTTATAATATAACACTTTCCCACTATCTGTAGTTCTGCTTTCCCAAGTTTCATTTCCACATTTTCAACTATAGTTAAAAAAATTTAAATGGAAAATTACAGAGAAAAGTCATCCACCAATTATAAATCTTAGGTCATTCTCAGGATTATGATAGATTCTCAGGCTCTGTACCCCAATGTGATTCAAACTGTTCACTGAATCCAAAGTGCATATGTACCCCATCTGTTGCATATCTACCCCATCTGTTAGGGTAAAAGTTGGCATCTTAGTTTTAGGTCAGATGTCTGGATATTGTAATGCTCTGTGAACTCAAGTCCTAGTAGCAATCTAACACTGTTCCAAAAAGTCCCTTGTCATTCACCTCATTATGTTTTATAACAGAAACATTGGATCAACTAACAGCATCAGCAGAGGAGTGACTACTTTACTACAAGATAAGAGACCAGCACGTCTCTTACAGAATATTTTATAGCTGCTGTATTTCTTAGTAATTATTAATTCCTATAGCACCTGAACTACAAATCAACTTTCAACACAGGTACCTATATATATATAGGAAAATAAAGTTTGTATGATTTTCAGAATAAATAATGGTTTCAAGCATACACTGAGTTGTTGGAATGAATAACCTACAGATAAAGAGAGACTATTATAAGGGGTACCAAAAGTTCTCTCTCTATATATGTAGGTAAACGTATGCATACAGTAACAATTGGTGGGGCCAATGGACCATGAATTTGAAAAAGAGTAAAGAGGAGTATATGGAAGGATTTATAGGGAGGAAATGGAAGGGAGAAATGTAATTATATTATAATCTCAAAAATAAAATTAAAAATAAGAAAGACAGTCTAATATTTTGTACTCTTCAATAAAATACTACAATCACCCTTCCTGTTGCTGGTCTTTTTTATTGCACAGAATATTTATATCTCATGCTAAATCCTACTTGCTCTAACAGTTGCACGATTTACTGAGAAATTACATATGTAAATTAGATGGCCATATGTTCTGGTTTCCTTGGGCAGCATTGTCTAGCTTGTCCTGTCTAAATGTACCTCCTCTAATTGCAAACACGTGCTAATGTTAGAAAATAAATTGCTACTGGCTTCACTTGTCTGCCTTTTCCCACTTAGGTATACACAATCCATATTAATCGCTCACTTGAGGAATGCTGTATTGCCCTGAAGTCCCAAAGAGACCAGGCATCTGAGACACTTCTAGGCTCATTTCACTCTAATAGCTTGGTGGAAAAGTGGTAAGTTTCAAGGAGCACTTAAAATACAGCAGAGATGGCATATTTTAAGATATAAATATGGGATCAATATTATGTCAATATCTCTTGAACCAAGAAAGTTTTAGAAAGCCTTGTAATATGAAAGGAATACAGGGGTAACAAGATGAACACTGAAGATGTTGCTATGTTCTCTCAGACAAAGCAAGAGATGAATAAGAAGTTATAGAAATTAAAATAAATGTTAAACATGGAGAGTGTGACTTCAGACCCTAACCCTAAATTCTCTAGTGAGTTTATTTCTTACTTCTACTTGTTTCTTTTGGCTAACAACCATACCACGAAAAGTCTAATGTATACTCTTATAACACACAATGATCTCATCCAATTTCTGAAACTTATCTATAAGACTTTCTTTGCCTGATTATCTACCATATCTGATACAGAGCTCTGGTATGAGTTGCATGCCTAGCACAGTTTATGCCTCCAAAACTACAACAAAATACATTTCTTTCTGACCATTTAGTTCTCCACTCAGCTAGGAAACATATACAGATGTGATTACATTCAACACACAGATCAATTTTATGAAAATGATTGTTAACTTTTCAATATAATTTTTTGAAAGCATTCATATGCTTAGATTGTTCTGAGAGTCAGGGACAGTGGAGTAAGCAGCATTTTGTCACTGTCACCGAGAAACCAACACGCTAAGAGAAAACCATTTAGAAACTACTTTGACTTAAAATATTTTATTTTCTACAAATATTCTGGGCCATTGGTTAGCCAAAAATTGTAAATAAATGTAGATTAGACAACAGAGTCAGTTTTCCTATTCATCTTTCCAGCAGCTACATGCCAGCACTTTCCCTAACGAGCTGCTGAAAAAGGAAATGGTAAGCTTTGGATAGTCTCGAGCACAATCAACAAAGGAAGAAATGCTATCATATTTTTAAAAGCAAAGAAAGCCTAGAGAAAGTTATACCCATACTTAAGATTTCAAAATTGCCTCTCCTCATTTACATGGACAACAAAGCTCATAAGTCATCAACAGGGAGAAGGAAATGAGAGCTATAAGAATATGTTTTTGCCATCAAAAAGCCAAGCGGTAAATTGTATTATATAGGAGTCATGGAAATAACATTAATAAGATTCATGTCTTGTATACTGAATTTATATGATTTAAGATTTTATAAACATTTAATGCTATTAACATGAGAAATTAACAAAAGTTATCTTATGAGCTCCTTAACTAGACTTAACACATGACTGAAGCTGGCTATGGTGGCCCATGAATACAGTCCCACCACTCAGAAAGATTATACAGAAAAGCTGCAAATTCTAGGCCAGCATAAACTACACACACAGATAGATAATAACTCAAGCAAACCCCAAAAGAAATATGGGTTACTCAAATGTTTATAAGTAATATCAAACCCACCATTTTATGGGCTCTGTTATATTAACCATCACACATGGATTATAAATGCTTGTATGAATTCTTGCTTTTTATATTAACCAGGAGACTAATGATGGTTAAGAATTAAAAGGAGATCTTGTATCCCAGGTCTCTCAAGAGACCAGTCCACAGAGGAGATTGCGCAGGCTGCAGAAGCAACAGAGCTTCTTGGACCCGATCCCTTCAGGCTTCCATGTTCAGCCAGGAGGCAGAGCTGAGACCCAAACCTCTGGGACCTTCCCCACCAGAGGAGAGTCAGCTTCCAGTGAGGGCTCTGACCCCGGGACTCAGGGGAGAGCTTCATCTTGTATCCATGGTCTCTTAGAGACCAGTCTGTGCAGAAGAGTGCATGGGCTGCAGAAGCCAGAGAGCTTCTTGGACAGGGTCCCTTCAGACCTTCATCCTCAGCCAGGAGGTGGAGCTGAGACTCAGACCCCTGGCCTTCCTGCCAGAGGAGACAGCCTCCAGCACTGACCCCAGGACTCAGGGAAGAGTGCAATCTTGTATCCCAGGTCTCTCAGAGTCCAGTCCACACAGGAGAGCATGCAGGCCACAGAAGGAATGGAACTTCTGAGCTCAAGACATCTGTAGACCTTCCATGCAAGAAGAGAACTTGCCTGCAGAGAGTGTTCTAACCACTGGGACACAAGAGAGAGTTGGACTCTCAGGAGTGAAGACAGAGACTAACAGAATCGCAGGAGGAACAAGCTCCAGCCAGAGACAGCTAGAACACCCAACACCAGAGATTACAAGATGGCGAAAGGCAAACTTAATACTCTTACAGAAACCAAGACCACTAGGCATCATCAAAACTAAGTACTCCCACCAGAGCAAGTCCTTGATACCCCAACAGACCCCAAAAGCAGATTCAGTATAAAATCATATCTCATGATACTGGTAGAGGATTTTAAGAAGGGAATTAATAACTCAAAGAAATATAGGAGAACGCTGCTAAACAGGTAGAAGTCCTTAAAGAGGAAGCACAAAAATCCCTTAAAGAATTACAGGAAAACACAATCAAACAGGTGATGGAATTGAACAAAACCATCCAAGATCTAAAAATGGAAGTAGAAATAATAAAGAAAACAAAAAAAGGAAACAACTCTGGAGATACAAATCCTAGGAAAGAAATCAGGCAAGCATCAACAACAGAATATAAGAGATGGAAGAGAGAATCTCAGGTGCAGAAGATTCCATAAAAAACATGAACACAACAATCAAAGAAAATGCAAAATGCAAAAAGCTCCTAACTCAAAACATCCAGGAAATCCAGGACACAATGAGAAGACCAAACCTACAGATAATAGGTATAGATGATAATGAAGATTTTTCAACTTAAAGTGCCAGTAAATATCTGCAACAAAATTCTAGAAGAAGACTTCCCTAACCTAAAGAAAGAGATGCCCATGAACATACAAGAAGAGTACAGAGCTCCAAATAGACTGGACCAGAAAAGAAATTCCTCCCAACACATAATAATCAGAACAACAAATGCAATAAATAAAGACAGAATATTAAAAGCAGTCAGGGAAAAAGGTCAAGTAACACATAAAGGCAGACCTACTAGAATTACACCAAAGTTCTCACCTGAGACTATGAAAGACAGAAGACCTCAGTCAGAAGTTATATAGACCCTAAGAGAAAACAAATGTCAACCCCAGTACAGGGTAATGTCAGGGTCAGGAAGTGGGAGTGGGTGGGTTGGGGAGCAGGGTGGGGGGAGGGTAGAGGGAGCTTTAGGGATAGCATTTGAAATGTAAATGAAGAAAATATCTAATAAAAAAAAGTCAGCCCAGGCTACTATACTAGCTAAACTCTTAATTACCATAGATGGAGAAACCAAAGTATTTCATGATAAAACCAATTTCACAAAATATCTTTCCAGGAATCCAGTCCTTCCAAATTTAATAAAGGGAAAAATCCAACACAAGGAGGGAAATTATGCCCTAGAAAAAGCAAGAAAGTAATCCTTCAACAAACGTAAAAGAAGATAGCCACAAGAACAGAATCCCAACTCTAACAACAAAAATAACAGAAGGTAACAAATACTTTTCCTTAATATCTCTTAATATCAATGGACTCAATTCCCCAATAAAAAGACATAGACTAACAGACTGGCTACATAAACAGAACCCAACATTTTGCTACATACAGGAAACCCACCTCAGGGACAAAGACAGACACTACGTCAGAGTAAAAGGTTGGAAAACAATTTTTCAAACAAGCAGTCCCAAGAAACAAGCTGGAGTAGCCACTGTAATATCGAATAAAATTGACTTTCAACAAAAAGTTATCAAAACAGACAAGGAGGGGAAGTCATACTCATCAAAGGTAAAACCTTCCAAGATGAACTCTCAATTCTGAATATCTATGCTCCAAATACAAGGGCATCCACATTTATTAAAGAAACTCTAGTAAAGCTCAAAGCACTCCTGGGCCCTCACCCAATAATACTGGGAGACTTCAACACCCCACTCTCATCAATGGACAGATCCTAGAAACAGAAACTAAACAGTTAAACTAAACAGTGAAACTATCAGAAGTTATGAAACAAATGGATTTAACAGATATCTACAGAACATTTTATCCTAAAATAAAAGGATATACCTCCTTCTTGGCACCTCATGGTACATTCTCCAAATTGACTTATAATTGGTCACACAACAGGCCTCAACAGATAGAAATGTATTGAAATTATCCCATGCATTCTATCAGATCACCATGGACTAAGGCTGATCTTCAATAACAACATAAATAGTAGAAAGCGAACATTCATGTGGAAACTGAACAACACTCTATTCAATGATAAATCGGTCAAGGAAGAAATAAAGAGATTAAAGACTTTTTAGAGTTTAATGTTAATGAAGCAACAACATACCCAAATTTATGGACACAATGAAAGCATTCCTAAGAGGAAAACTCATAGCTCTGAGTGCCACCAAAAATAGAGAGAACATACACTAGCAGTCTGACAGCACATGTAAAAGCTCTAGAACAAAAGGAAGCAAATTTACCCCAGGGGAGTAGATGACAGGCAACACTAAAACTCAGGGCTGAAATCAACCAAATAGAAAAAAAAAAGAACTATACAAAGATTCAATCAATCCAAGATCTTGTTTTTTGAGAAAGCCAGCCTAACTAGAGGGCACAAGGACAGTATCCTAATTAACAAATCAGAAATGAAAAAGGAGACATAACAACAGAACCTGAGGAAATCCAAAACATCATCAGAGTCTACTACAAAAGGCTATATTCAACAAAACTGGAAAACCTGGATGAAATGGACAAATTTCTAGATAGATACCAGGTACCAAAGTTAAATCAGGATCAGATTAATGATCCAAACAGTCCCATATCCCCTAAAGAAATAGAATAAGTCATTAATAGTCTCTCAAACAAACAAACAATCAAAGGCCAGGACCAGAAGGATTTAGTGCAGAGTTCTACCAGACTTTCAAAGAAGACCTTATTCCAATACTCCTCCAACTATTCCACAAAATAGAAACAGAAGGTACTCCCCCTAATTCATTTTATGAAGCTACAATTACTCTGACACCTAAACCACATGAAGACTCAACAAAGAAAGAGAACTTCAGAACAATTTCACTTATGAATATCAATGCAAAAATACTCAATATAATTCTTGCAAACCAAATCCAAGAACACATCAAAACGATCATCCATCTTGATCAAGTAAACTTCATCCTAGGGATGCAGGGATGGATTAATATAAAGTAATCTATCAACATAATCCACTATATACACAAAGTCAAAGACAAAAACCACATGATCATCTTTTTAGATGCTGAGAAAGTATTTGACAATATCCAACACCTATTCACGATAAAAATCTTCACAAGAGAAGGAATTCAAGGCCCATACCTAAACATAATAAAAGCAACATAGAGCAAACCAGTAGTCCACATCTAACTAAATGGAGATAAACTTGAAGGAATTCCACTAAAATCAGGGACTAGACAAGGCTGCCCACTTTTTCTCCCTACCTATTCAATATAGTACTTGAAGTCCTAGCCAGAGCAATTAGACAACAAAAGATGAATGGTATACACATTAGAAAGGAAGAAGTCAAAATATCACTATTTGCATATGATTTGTAGTATATATAATTGACCCTAAAAATTCCTAAATGAACTCCTAAACCCTATAAACAGCTTCAGTGCAATACCTGGATATAAAAATAACTCAAACAAATATGTGGCCTTTCTCTACAGAAACGATAAACCATTTAAAAAAGAAATTAGAGAAACAACACCCTTCACCATAGTCACAAATTAAATAAAATACCTAGGTATGACTCTAACTAAAGATATGAAAGATCTGTATGTAAAGAACTTCAAGTCTCTGAAGAAAGAAATTGAAGAAGATCTCAGAAGATGGAAAGATCTCCCATGTTCATGGATTGGCAGGATTAATATAGTAAAAATGGCAGTCTTGCTGAAAGCTATCTACAGATTCAATGCAATCCCCATCAAAATTCCAACTCATTTCTTCACTGAGTTAGAAATGGCAATTTGCAAATTCATCTGGAATAATAAAAAACCTAGGATAGGAAAAACTATTCTTAACAATAAAAGAACATCTGGTGGAATCACCTTGCTTGACCTCAAGCCATACTACAGAGCAATTGTGACCAAAACTGCACGGTACTGGTACAGTGACAGGTAGATCAATGGAATCAAACTGAAGACCCAGAAATAAACCCACACACTTATGGTCACTTGATCTTTGACAAAGGAGCTAAAACCATCAAGTGGAAAAGAGACATCCTTTTCAACAAATGGTGCTGGCTCAATTGGCATTTATCATATAGAAAAATGGGAAATGATTCATTCTTATCTCCTTGTACAAAGCTCAAGTCTAAGTGGATCAAGAACCTCCACAAAAAACCAGAGACACTGAAACTTATAGAGAAGAAGGTGGGGAAAATCCTCAAAGATATGGGCACAGGGGGAAAAAATTCCTGAACAAAACAGCAATGGCTTGTGCTGTATGATTGAGAATCGACAATGGGACCTCATAAAATTGCAAAGCTTCTGTAAGGCAAAAGACACTGTCAATAAGACAAAAAGGCCATCAACAGATTGGGAAAGGATTTTTTTTTTATTAGATTTTCTTCATTTACATTTCATGTGTTATCCCATGAATATCCTATACCCTCCCCCTGTCCTGCTCCACTACCCACCCACTCCCACTACTTGGCCCTGGCATTCCCCTGTACTGGGGCATATAAACATTGCTAGACCAAGGGCCTTTCTTCCCCAATAATGGACAACTAGGCCATCTTCTAATTCATATGCAGCTAGAGACATGCGCTCTGGGGGTTCTGATTAGTTCATATTGTTGTTCCATCTATAGAGTTGCAGACCCCTACAGCTCTTGGGTACTCTCTCTAGCTCCTACATTGGGGACCCTGTGTTCTGCAAATCAAAACAACCCTGAGATTCGACCTCACACCTGTCAGAATGGGTAAGATAAAAAATTCAGGTGACAGCAGATGCTGGCAAGGATGTGGAGAAAGAGGAACACTCCTCCATTGCTGGTAGGAATGCAAGCTGGTACAACCATTCTGGAGATCAGTCTGGCAGTTCCTCAGAAAACTAGACATAGTACTACCAGAAGATCCATCTATACCACCCCTGGGCATATACTCAGAAGAAGTTCCAACTTGTAATACGGCACATGCTCCACTGTGTTCATTGCAGCATTATTTATAATAGCCTGAAGCTAGAAAGAACCCAGATGACCCTCAACAGAAGAATGGATACAGAAAACGTGGTACATTTACACAATGGAGTACTGCTGAGCTATTAAAAACAATGCATTTATAAAATTCTTAGGCAAATGGATGCTTCTGGAGGATATCATTCTGAGTGATATAACCTAATCAGAAAAGAACATAGATGATATGTGCTCACTGATAAGTGGATATTAGCTCAGAAACTTAGAATACCCAAGATACAATTTGCAAAACACATGAAACGGAAGAAGAAGGAAGACCAAAGTGTGGACACTTTGTTCCTTCTCAGAGTGGGGAACAAAATACCCTTGGAAGGAGTTAAAGAGTCATAGTTTGGAGCTGAGACAGAAGAAAGGACTATGCAGAGACTGCCCCACCTGGGGATCCATCCCATAAACAACCACCAAACCCAGTTACTAATGCATATGCTAGGAAGATTGTGCTGACTGGACCCTGATAAAGCTACCTCTTGTGAGGCTATGCCAGTGCCTGGCAAATATAGAAGTGGATGCTCATAGTCATCTATTATATGGATACCAGGCCTTTCAATGAAGGAGCTAGAGAAAGTACCCAAAAGCTGAAGGGGTCTGCAACCCTATAGGAGGAACAATATGAACTAACCAGTATCCCCCAGTGCTTGTGTCTCTAGTTGCATATGTATCAGAAGATGGCCTAGTCTGCCATCAATGGGAGGAGAGGCCCTTGGTCTTACATAGATTATATATTCCTCAGTACAGGGGAATGCCAGGGCCCGGTAGCAGGAATGGGTGGGTTGGGGAGCAGGGTAGGGAGGGTATAGGGGACTTTTTGAGAGGAAACTAGGAAAGGGGATAGCATTTGAAATGTAAAGGAAGAAAATATCTAAGGGAAAAAATGAGAAAAACATCTAAGAAAAAAGGAAAAAAAATAATTAAAAGGGTATTATTTAAGGTTTTTTAGATTGTATCAACATTTGTACTTTACATCTTTTGAGGAGTATGATTTTTTGAAAGTATCTAATATTATGAGAAAATTATATTCCCAGCCATGTTTTCTTTGACGATTAAATGAAAAAAAAGATAGTTTAATCTGACTATTCAACCATAGTGACCACTTATATTATTAGATGACATGCCGTTGTTAACAGGATTATTATGCTCTTCCTTTAGGATTATGAGTTAAGGTTCCCTAGAACTTGCCCATCTTTAAATGACCTTCACTTTCCATAGCTTATACCCAGTACTGGAAAGAGCCCCTATTTCTTGCTCCTTCACATGTCCTCTCTTTTTTTGCCTTGGCATAGAATTCCAGTCTCTGTACCATCACCTCAACTTCACCAAAAGAGTGTACATATCTACAAAGTTGTTCTTATAAAAGAGTGTACATATCTACAAAGTTGTTCTTATAAAAGAGTGTACATATCTACAAAGTTGTTCTTATAAAAGAGTGTACATATCTACAAAGTTGTTCTTATAAAAGCATAATTTTCTCATTGTCCCTTTAAATGAACTGCCTGTCCTTTGTTAATTTCTTGTGGTGATAAACAAAGCATTTGTGGGAATATATTACTATTAATAAATCAGGAGATACAGCAGTCAGGTTAGTATCTCCAGACACTTGACATAAACTTCCTGTGTCTTCCAAATTAATGATCACTAATTCCAATGAGTTCCTGAAAATAGTGTCCTGCAGGATCCCTGGTCCTAGAATTCATAGATATATAAGCTTAAGGTCCATTGCTATTGTATCTTTTCTCCCGTGACAGTCAAGAGTTTGGAGAGGAAGTATCCCAGGAGGAAGCAAAGAGCCAACAACCAGGGGCAAATAGTAAGGAAAATGTGGCAGAAGTGAAGCAGGTGAGGTAATGGAATTCTATGCCAAGGCAAATACTAGAGGGCATGATGAAGCAACAGAATGGGACCCTCTCCTGAGACAGCAGGAGAGGTATGTCAGAATAGAGTTCCTACAAGGGACAAAGTCACTTTCAGGAGCTTAGGGTGAAGTGAGTGGGAAATAAGCTTATCTTCCTTTGATCTTTGAACTCTACCAGTATGCCCCACAGCCTGGATCTCATTAGAAGCCAAAGGGCCAGGGGCCTGGCAATATAGGTCAGAAGCATCAGCAGTCTAGCTACAGACTGTGGGAATACAAAGCTAGAGAAATAGGCATAAGGAGGAAGAGATTATATGCCTTTGGAAGGGAACAGAACATGTGGCAATTCTGTAAATTAATAAATTAACTTTTATTTTAAATAGTCTATCATTCAGTTTCATCTATTCGTGGGTAAAGTGGGAAGCTAAAGTTAGAACTTACAAAGAGTGTTGATTTTTTTCCTATTTCTGTTTTAATTAATAACTTCTCATTTAATTCATGAAAAAATTAGGTTGGTTAGTCAAATAATTAATTCTGGGTAACTGCATGTATAATATCCACAGTATAATTTATGTATGCTTGAATAATTTTTATTTTATCCAAATTACTAGTTAGTTGATAGATAACTCTTTTCTGGCATCAAGGAAAATACGTAGGAACTCTAAAAGCAAAGTGAATATTTATCTGCCTATGAGGGGTGTTAAGGGAGCAACATTCAAAAAGGTACACATCTACTACAATGATTAAGTCACTCTATAAGTCAGTTTAACAAGGATGTGAAGACAGGAACTTATCTATAATTCTGGGAAACATTGTGGCACATGAACTTGCGTGATCTGACCCTGAAAATAATGCTCATATCCCTCACACCCTCTCTCTAATCCAGTGGTTCTAAACCCATGGTATACTACCACCTTGGTGTTACATATTAGATATATTGCATATCAGATCCATAGCAGTAGCAAAATTTAGTTATGAGGCACAACATTATATATGTGTGTGTGTGTGTGTGTGTGTGTGTGTGTGTGTGTGTGTGCCTGTGTCCGCATGTCTGATACTTCGTATGTCAAGTGACATTGTGTCCAGATAACAGATAATATCCTATTTTTAATTTTTATTTTTCTCTTGTCACCCTAATGAATGAATTTCTCATATACTTTACCTTCCCTTTCCCTTATGCTCTAGTCACAATGAGGAGCAGTATAAAATAGCCAACTATTCAGGTAGTCTGAGTTTCAAACAGAAACAATATATTCTTTGATGGTTTGGTTGGTTCTTTGTTTAGTTTTCTTCCTGGTGCTGAGATCAAAACTAATTGCTAAAATTAGCTTAGCGGAAGAAAGGATTTGTGTGGCTTTACTTCCAGGTTACAGTCCATCTTTGTAGAAAGTCAGGGAAAGAACTCATGCCAGGAACTTGAACAAAAATACACCAAACAATGTTGTCTCTGACCCATTCACAGCCTTACAACAGCCCAGAGATGACACTGCCTTCAATAGGCTGGGCCCTTTGTTTCAATTGATAATTAACATATATCCTCACTGATTCCACAGCCTACTCTGATGAAAACAATTGCTCAATTAAAGCTCTTATGTTTTTTTAAAGTTAGGGTGTGTTAGGCTAATTGTATATAGAGTGAATTTAATAACTATACTCTTGATAATCAAATTGCAAATTGAGAGAGACAAAGTCATGGTCAAATGATTTCCAATAATTTCTACTTGCTAGCTCTGGGTGTCAGGGGCCTCAAGTGCTTTCACAGATATGTAATAACAGAAGTGTCAGATGGATGGATCTATTTTCTGGAATATCTTGACATATTATTTCTATAGTGATTAAAGCAATATATTGAAAAATTACCTTTGGTATAATCATGAAAAGCAAAGTATATTGTGAGATTTTGATAAATTTACTTTTTAGAAGTAAGTTTGAAAAACCTCTTGAAAAGTACCTTATAAACATGGTCCCTAAACATCTTTTAAAATATTACAGCTGGGTTTAATATATATATATATATATATATATATATATATATATATATATATATATATATATATATATATATATATTCCTGTATTGTAAGTTGTTATTTCTAGATATAGAAGAACAAGATTGTGGGTCTTAACACAACTTAGTCAGTTAGATAAGTGTGGAATTTATAGTTTAACAAGGAAAGTCATGTCTAATGAGTAGAAAATACTTTGTGAAATAACTCCCAATTAAATTAGGCTGCTTGTCCTAATCATTAAAATTCAGATAATGAGCTTGGATAAGAGGGAGGCCAAATCCTATCAGACGGCAAATTGAGAAACTTAGCTACAATGCTAATTCTAACGCTAATAAATACTTTTGACCCCCAAAATACATGTAGTAAATGGACTGGATAAAAGAATATCATAAATGTTTTCTGATATTCTTTAAAGCCATTCCTTCCTTTCCCTATTATTTCCCTGTTATATACCATGCTATGCAATGGAAAAGTAGGATTTAACTATGTCAAAAATTGTAAGATTGCACCAACAGAAAAATAGTTAATAAATAAAAATTTAAATGTCTCAAAGTGGATTATTTACTTAAAAGAACAACATCCCTTTGTCATATGAGACACTACTTTTTTAAATTTTGTTTTTTGTTTGTTTTTTTTCTTTAAAATGCTGCCTGTTTTGTCGTTACAGGGAGAGCATCAGTGTGACATTGCAAGGACAATGGCTTCTTTGTACTGAATTTATGCTTATAATAGCTTTAGTGTTCCTCACTTATTTGATATGAGACAAGATTCTTATAGATATTATGGGAGTGTGATGAAATTTTTGACTGTCAATAATAGAATGTGACTATGTATTGTCATTTATCATATATTCATTATACTCCGTATGCTGACATGTCCTCTTATCACAGAGAATACAAAATATGGGATATAAAATTGGAGTGCTTAAAACTGATAAAAGTCTTAATGGCCGTTTATGTTTTATGTACATTATTACTTTTTTCTATTACATCATTAGGAAAACATAGCTTCTAAGATGAAAAAAGAACAGATGAAACTAAGATGTTAACAATATGGGATGTGTAAACAAAATGAATTTCTTTTTTTTTTTTCAAATATAGACCTCTGCACTTTATTATTCTAAAAATTCCTCTGTCTTTCCACTTTCATGTAGAAAACAAAAATATGTAATTTTCATATTTCCTTTCTTTTTCTGTGTAATATCACAGATATATCTATTTCTAGAAAAAGGAGGAAGTTAAATAAGTTCAAAAAACACAGTGAAACTAACACTTTAGACACAATGTAACAATGACCCAGACATATACCAACTAGGTTTGCATACAGTGTAACAATGGCCCAGAGATATAACTAGGTTTAGACACAGTGTAACAATGACCCAGAGATATAGGAATTAGAATTAGATACTATTTACATCACATTTTCCAAAATAGTACAGAGTTTGGATATTCCATCAAATATCTGGTTCAGAATGTGGCCAGGATGAAAGGTATGCTTCCAACAGGCAGAATGTTTTAGTGGGATCTTGTTGATGCTTATGCTTTTATTTTCTTTTTCTTTTTCTTTTTCTTTTTCTTTTCTTTTCTTTCTTTCTTTTTTTTTTTTTTTAGAAAAAAAACTCAACCATTTAGAAGGAGTGTAAGGAGAATTGGCTTTAGTACCTGCTATGAGATTCCTATGTGGGAAATACTGGAAACAGAATACAACTAAGAAACACCCTGGAGGGCTTCTTAGACATGCAGAATAACAGAGCAAATGGAGGGAAGACAGATGGAAGTTAATGTCTCAGTTTAACCTACACTGCTTTGAGGTGGGTGTAATCTCTGTGAATACTATCAGTGCTCGGAAATACTGTATATGTTCAAATCTATATCATATATACGCACATGAGTACCTATACATATATCCATAACTATACATATGCATGTTCATCTCACAATCTCCAGGGACTTATGCAGATACCAATTTCTATTATGTACATATAGTTTTATCTTCCCTAAGGTTGTGACAGTTATCACTTGTGAAATAAAGACACAATATCAAGACTGATTTTTCTTCACTGTGGAACATTTTAATGTAGAAAAATATACTTCTTATTCTCTACTTTCTTATGTGCTTCCATATATGAACTTCTTACACTTCTGCTTCTGTCTGCTTTTCTATCTCCACTCCTCCCAAAGGAAGCTTTTAGAAAGCTGAACATTCATGATGCTTCAAATTAAATGAATAAAACAAAAAGAAAGAAAGAAAACAATAACAGATGAACGTTGCTATTTCTCTGGTCACCCACAATGCAAGAGGGAAGCAGTCAGGTTGTTTGTTTGCTGACATGCCTCTAATGGTTTGAGTCTGAGCATCCTATACCAGAACTCCTGGCAAATAGTTTCCACAAACAATCTGTGGGTGGTTTACTCTTTGGAATCCAAGACCAAAGGATAAAAAATACACCACAATAATTACAAACAAAGCCTTGCTTTGGTGAACAACTGCTTGGTAGATCCTGGAAGTGGCTGGAAACAAACTCGCTGGAGAGTTTAATAGGATAGTAGGTCTTTCTTAAAATCAACACCATCCACACATTCCAGCTCCTGCCTCCACCTCTACCAATTTTTCTGTAGTAAAAAGGCTTATGCTACTTTGACATTTAATTCTTGTCCATCAACTCCACGAACTAATTATCAACATCTAAAATTTCACTTTAAAAATTAATCTTCTGCTATTCTTTTAAACAGCATTTCATTGACATTGCACTGCTAGCAATCTGCCTGAAATGTTCTTTCCCATTTTTAGTCTCTACCTTTGCCCTCATGCACATTTATTTTGTCCTGTGCCTTTAATTGACAATATAATTTCATAACCTGTGGAGGGAAACAAATAAAAAAAATTAATCAGCCTTTAACATGTGACTCTACTGCCTCTGTTTAAACTTGTACCTTATGAAACTTTGGCATTCCCTTTGTTGACTAATTAGGATTTGGGCTTTGGCATCTCTACTGAATTCTTGTGTCAGTCATGGGATTCCTAGACTTCTTCTCCAGAAAGTTACCTCACACTTGGTTGGGGCACTGCAGCTCCTCCCAGAACTGCATTCCAGTGCTCTGAGGCAGCCACAGGTGGCTAGGCTTGCACTTTTACTTAATTTAGAAAGAGAAGAGAGCTTTAGCCAGTCTAACCTAGAAGTTTGGTAAGGGGATTGAAATTGTAACAAGCCATCAAGATCCCCAGATTGACTGTGTCTCTGGATGTAAACATGTATCCAGGATTGTCATTAACACAGGGCAAACCTTTTTTTGACTTGGTCATTTTACCTGGTAATCAGTGACATTTATGTTCAGGAATGTTTCCTTTTGATTTCTGTACTAATGTTCATTAAGAAGCCCTAGGATAGACTGCTTTTGTTCCTTATCCAGAGCAGATGTCAAGTCTAGTATCTAGTAGTCTTACCAAAAACATATATGGTATTTTCTATTTCTTTTTGTGTTTCTGAAGTGCTTGATATAAAACAAGACTAATTTATTATTTTTTTAGAGAATTTCTTCATTTACATTTCAAGTGTTATCCCAAAAGTCCCCTATACCCTCCCCCCGCCCTGCTCCCCTACCCTCCCACTCCTACTATTTGGCCCTGGCATTCCCCTGTACTGGGGCATATAAACATTGCTAGACCAAGGGCCTTTCTTCCCCAATAATGGCCAACTAGGCCATCTTCTAATACATATGCAGCTAGAGACATGAGCTCTGGGGGTTCTGATTAGTTCATATTGTTGTTCCATCTATAGGGTTGCAGACCCCTACAGCTCTTGGGTACTCTCTCTAGCNTGTGTGTGTGTGTGTGTGTGTGTTATGGTGATTTATTCAGGTAAACTATGAATGGCAATAATAGTATGTTCCTCCCATTTATCAACACATCTTATTTTACATCTATAATATATTCCTTCAGCACAGTGAAATATATAACCAATACCAAAGAGATCATTATTGCAAATTACATGCTTATGGAAAAAGGTCTTAAAGCATCATTTAAATTCCAACAAATGGACATACACAATGTACGTAAAGCTTCATTTTCTATTATTTGGAGTCTATTTGAGCTAAACAAATTTTTATCCTGATACTAGAACAACAAATGTTAGATTTCTCTGTGTCCACTCAGAAAGAATTTATGCCAATTTTTGTTGACATCAAAATGAGAACTTTTCTAGGAAGTGATCAATTGTATGTTTTAACTTTGTGGTTCCAACAGGGTCACCAATGTAGGAGCTAGAGAAAGTACTCAAGAGCCGAAGGGGTCTGCAGCCCTATAGGTGGAACAACAATATGAACTAATCAGTACCCCCAGAGTCTCTAGCTGCATATATAGCAGAAGATGGCCTAGTCAGCCATTATTATGAAGAGAGGCCTCTTGGTCTAGCAAACTTTATATGCTCCAGTACAGGGGAATGCCAGGCGCAAGAAGTGGGAGTGAGTGGGTAGGGGAGCAGGGCCAGAGGAGGGTATAGGGGACTTTTGGGATAGCATTTGAAATGTAAATGAAGAAAATATCTAATAAAAAAATTTAAAAAAATTGTTGTTCCAGATGATATATTCAAGACCTGTTTATATATATATATATATATACAGGTCTTGAATATATATATATATATATATATATATATATATATATATATATATATATATATATATATATATATATTTCATGCCAAGGTGTATGCTCATTTAAACATAGATAGAAATTTAGACTATTAATTAGTCATTATTTCACCTTAAGCTCTGGGGTGTATACTAGTATCACTCTCTCCTCCATTCTGCTAGTGAAAAGCAGAAATATATATCTCTGCTTAAATACAGAAGGAATGTCCTCAATCTCAGAGTTTGCAGACAGAAGATGACAAATTTAGTGCAATGATTAACACAGACCATTACTTTCAGGGGCTAAGAAGATTCCTAGAGGAGTTTCACAATTAAAATGCATTGAGTTAGTTTTGTCTGTCAACATTTCACTGGTCGATGGCAAGTTCAAAACGTTTTACCTTATTTGCTAGGATTTTCTTCTGTAAGACTAAGCTCAGCCACCTAGCAATAGAACACACTACACTGTGACATAGCTAAATTCATGCTGGCTGAACAGGAAGAAAAGCTGTGTTTAGGATCAGGAAAGTGTAGGATGGCCTGCCATCCCACAGCTATGAGAAAGCCTGGTTTGGAAAATTATGAAATTCAGAGTAGTGAATTTTGTTAGATTCATAGACTATCTTCCTTGGGCTTTCTCCCCAGTTCCATGCACTAGAGCGCCTGGTTACATACATAAAGATACACACACACACACACACACACACACACACACACACACTCACACAGGCACATACACATATTCACACACATATACACATAGGCACACATACATACAAAAAGATACTTCCTTGCATAAACACATACACTCACATAGGCATATAAACATGTACATCCATACATACTCACACAGGCACATACACACATGTATACACAGGCACACACACTCATACAGGTATGCAGATACACATACACACATATTCACACAGGCACATGCACACACATGTATACACAGGTACACACACACAGGCACGTATACATGTACATACATACATACATACATACATACATACACAGGCACATACATACATGTATATACAGGCATACACACACACTCACACAGGCATGCACACACACACATACACACACACACACTCACACATGTATATACAGGCATACACACACACTCACACAGGCATGCACACACACATACACACACACACTCACACGGGCACATACATATACTCTTACACACATATACACACAGGTATACATACATATACAGACACACACATGTGTGCATACACATACACACATACACTCAAACAGGCACATACATGCATACATACACACAATCACACAAGCATGCACAGACACCCACACTCACATCACAGCACTGAAAGGAAAGATGCCATTATCAATCAAATGCACCCATTAAAACGTCCTTATGTTTATGGATTTCCATATATTAAACCATCCCTGCATTCCTGGGATGAAGCCTACTTGGTCATGATGGATGATCGTTTTGATGTGTTCTTGGATTCGGTTGGCGAGAATTTTGTTGAGTATTTTTGCATCGATATTCATGAGGGAAATTGGTCTGAAGTTCTCTATCTTTGTTATGTCTTTATGGGGTTTAGGTATCAGAGTAATCGTGGCTTCATAACATGAGTTGGGTAATGTACCTTCAGATTCTATTTTGTTGAATAGTTTGAGAAGAACTGGAACTAGGTCTTCTTTGAAGGTCTGATAGAACTCTGCACTAAACCCATCTGGTCCTGGGCTTTTTTTGGTTGGGAGACTATTAATGACTGCCTCTATTTCTTTAGGAGATATAGGGCTGTTTAGGTCATTAATCTGATCCTGGTTTAACTTTGGAACTTGGTATCTGTCTAGAAAGTTATCCATTTCCTCTAGATTTTCCAATTTTTTAGAATATAACCTCTTGTAGAAGGATCTGATGGTGTTTTGAATTTCCTCAGGATCTGTTGTTATGTCTCCCTTTTCATTTCTGATTTTGTTAATTTGGATGCTATCCCTGTGGCCTCTAGTTAGTCTGGCCAAGGGTTTGTCTATCTTGTTGACTTTTTTAAAGAACCAGCTCCTGGTTTGATTGATTCTTTGGATAGTTCTTTTTGTTTCCACAAGGTTGATTTCACCCCTGAGTTTGATTATTTCCTGCCGTCTACTCCTCTTAGGTGAATTTGCTTCCATTTGTTCTAGAGTTTCAGATGTGCTGTCAAGCTACTAGTGTATGCTCTCTCCATTTTTTTTTTTTTTTGTAGGAACTCAGAGCTATGAGTTTACCTCTCAGGAATGCTTTCATTGTGTCCCATAAGTTTGGGTATGTTGTGGCTTCATTTTCATTAAACTCTAGAAAGTCTTTAATTTCTTTCTTTATTTCTTCCTTGACCAAGATATCATTGAGTAGAATGTTGTTCAGTTTCCAAGTGAATGATGGTGTTCTGCTTCTTATGTTGTTGTTGAAGACCAGCCTTAGTCCATGGTGATCTGATAGGGTGCATGGGATAATTTCAATACTTTTGAATCTGTTGAGATCTGTTTTGTAGCCAATTATGTGGTCAATTTTGGAGAAGGTGCCATGAGGTGCTGAGAAAAGGTATATCCTTTTGTTTTAGGATGAAATATTCTGTAGATATCTGGTTTTTTTTTTTTTTTTTGGTTTTTTGAGACAGGGTTTCTCTGTACAGCCCTGGCTGTCCTGGAACTCACTTTGTAGACCAGGCTGGCCTCGAACTCAGAAATTTGCCTGCCTCTGACTCCTGAGTGCTGGGATTAAAGGCATGAGCCACCACACAAGAGTTGGGAAGTTGCCTACCATTCACGTTCTTAGAGTCTATTTTTCTGTAGACAACCTGAGTCACTACTTTTTATTATGTTTCATTTGGACTTCTCTTGACTCCAATCTCAGCTAGCCCTCAGGCCCATATTATTATGGCTCAACTAACCCATGACAACTTTTCCTTCCTCCTCTCCTAAACTTTCTTCTCATTGTCTTCTTCTCCTGCAAAACCCATGAAACTCTATCTATGTCTCTATTGCTCAGCTATTGGATATTGGCATCTTATTTTTACCATCCAGAATTAACTAGGGGACAGTGTCATAAGGGCTACATGTAGTAGATCATAGATAGGTCTTGGAGCCCACACTCATTGTTATAATAAACAGTAAAAGACAAAACCTCAACATGTGTATATGCAGTATTTGTTTCTTCCTTAGTGTTTTTTTAATGAGATTTTTGAGTATTTGAGAATTTTTGTCTTGTATATTTGGTAATTGTAGTATTTACCCATTTTTTAACATTTGAGAGTTTTAATTTTAATTTCAGAGTATGTTTCCATTAAAATGAGTTTATAATATTTTATATATATATATATATATATATATATATATATATATATATAAAATTGTTTTAATTTTTAGTTTTCTTCTTGTTGTGTTTCTAGTTTAAAATATAAATTAGTTAAAATTATATATATATGTATATATGTATCATTCTTTACTTTGACATAGTCTGTATTTTAGTTGAATATAATATTTATATTTATAATAATTGCTTACAATTTTGAATGTATTCTTTCTTGTTGTTTTTTGCCAATCAATTTCATTGGATGCTGACTCCTAACTCTCCTCCTTATGCATCCATTTTACTATACTCACTGTTCACACTTGATCATAGCCCCTGCTCTCTGGGGTGGACTGATGTCCTTAGTGTACTTAAATGACTTGCTATTAGAAACTTTCATTCACTAGATCAGGCACAATATATTTATTTATGGCACATGCACAAAACATGTACAGACCACACTATTATAATTATAATATAATGCCAAGGATAAAAATATTATTAAAAAGTTGATAACAGTGAATTAAAAGAACTTTGCTTATGATCATTATTTTTAAAGTTATTTTCTTCGATACTAGGATTTGTTTCATATGTTAATATACTTTTGGGACCTACTTCGCAGAATACTTAAACTTTGCTCCATCAATTTCCTCCCTGAAATCTCATCCTTTTCTCTGTCTTCCATCACAGTTTGTCCCCTACCTTTGAGCTTTTCATTTGAGAGAAATACATTTAGTGCTTCTACATCTGGATTTCAATTGCCGAAGTTTATTTATGTACTTGAGAAAGTTGCCAAGAATGCAGAGCTCTTTGCTTGCTCAGCTGAGACTATCTAAAGCCAGAGAGCTTTCCAGCTCTACAGGGTTGAAGAGGACAGCAGTGCAAACTGCCTTACTGTAAACAGTTGACATTAATAAGCTTCAATCCACTTAGCTGATGTTCAATAAACATCATATGGCTGCTTTTTCAGTTTCATTGGGAGAGATTTTAGCAATGAATAGTATGTATATTGTCTCTAAATCAGCTAATATTTTATAGTAAACTTCCATGCTGAATAATATGAAGAAAAATATAACCCTGACATGTGAAATCAATTATATATTGGATTTATGAGACAAAACACTTTAAGAAAATCACTTGTAATTCAGTTTTATCAATGTTAAAGCCATATCTAAAGAACATAATAAATTTTATTATTAATTTTATTTTTAAGCTAAATAGGTAGATATAGAGATAGACATACAGATGAGCTATAGAGGGCACAAGCCTCTGTTTGGGCTCACATGTACTACTACAACATATGGAGGTCAGAGAACTACTTGAGATAGTTTTCTTTTACCAGGTGGATTTTGGGGTTTAGGTTTGAACTCATATTCTTTTTTGTTTCAATCACACTCCGGTTCTTAATCCTAGCTATAAAGTGCTTTTACTCTCTAAGCTGTCTGATTGGCCCGATTCTCTTACTGCTTTTGTTTGTTTGTTTTGTTTTGTTTCATTTGAAGCATTTGTTGAACTTGTTCTTTGACAATGTCATACATGTGTAATGAGCATCCTTATAATCACTCCACAATCTCCCTCCCATGTTTTGCCACCTAGCACACCAAAACAGTCTTCCCACACTGATGGCTTTTGGGATTGTTAGAGACTCAGTGAGTTTAGGCACTATAGACCATGACCATCTTTGTTACCATGGGTTTGAAACTATCTACTGGAGCCTAATTGGATTACTAATTGGTACCCAGCCAAAGACAGTACCTACCCTGACCCTAGAATTCCTCAGTAGCCAATAGGTCTAAAATGAAGTGCAGGGCTCCATAATCTCCTGTAGGAAATAGGAACTACCTTTTCAAACATATGAGTGTTACTCAAAAAGTTTTAAGAGTTTAGATAGCTATTGGTGAGTGTTTTCTAGATATTTATGTGCTTCATTATAATTTGAATTACCAGCCTTCAATAGGTTTTGCAATAAGCAAAGTAATATAGGCAGTGCTCTACTAGATAACAAATATAATACAATATGCATCATTTCCTTTGGAGTTTATGAAAGTTTTTGTACAGTTTCCTACAGGATGAGGGAAAAATAAAAAAATCTTTAATATGCAGTATGAGCAATTCCCAAAAGAACTCACAAGGCCTGTTTTCATTTATTTTTGCTCTGAGTATGCAAATGTATTCTTTATCTTTATTCTTCTTACAAACATCCATCAGCAAGTCAGAAGATCGTCTTACGTATGAATTAATTTTATTCTTTCTTATTAGGAGAGTCAAATATAGGATTTGAAATAAAAGATAATAGAGTTAGATATTAGACTAAACTCACTGATTCTTTAAGTAGCAACAAAAGTCATATGAAATTAGGCAAAGAAAAACTTATTTTGAGGCAAGTGTGGTGGCCCACACCTATAAACTTAGCCCTGGGAAGGCTCAGGCAGGAGAACTATGGCAAGGTCAAGATTGGCTTAGGTTATAGAGTGAGACTCAAAAACACAAACAAAAACCTTTTGAAAGCATATAAACATCAAATGCAGGTAATACATATTTTTAAAATGCTGCATCCCACATGCTAGGAAATGTTGAAAATGTAAAATTGCATCAAACACCCAATATTTCTTGAAATATACTCATGTTTTTAATCTTATACATGCAGAAAGTTGTATATTGGTTTCATGATGCAGTATTGTTACTTGGCTAATAATATATTGGTTTATACTCTATTATCTCAAGCCTTGGGACAAATAAGTATGCAAACTGACTTACATGTTAAAAACAATTAAGTAATGTTCTTACCTACATGTGGGACCAATATTCTCTATCACACAAGTGCCACCATTTCTGCAATAATGTATTGGACACTCTGAAAAAGAAGCATCACAAATGTCAGAGTTAATTATAAACCTTCTCGTAAGAAAGGAGGACATATTAGTATTAGCTATTGCACTAAACTTTATCTCAGAGGACAACTGGCTTCTAGGTTACTAAAAGCTAGCAATTCTTCATATGCACATTTCTCACTTCCAGTCTGACCAGGGCCCCCTGGTGTTCTAGGTGGTTGTTGCTCTCTTATGTATCTGAGTGACCTACAGTAAAAGTAGGTATTTCTGCTACATATGCAGCTACCATCATTGGGAAGAGAGACCCCTTGGTATTGAAAACTTTATATGCCCCAGTACAGGGGAACACCAGGGCCAAGAAGTGGGAGTGGGTAGGTAGGGGACCAGGGCGGGTGAAGGGTATAGGGAACTTTCGGGATAGCATTTGAAATGTAAATGAAAAAATGTCTAATAAAAAATTGAAAAAAAAAGAAGGTATTTCCCCCAAGATTAGGCACAAACTTGATGATGTCTGAGATGTCTGAGATGTCTGAAATACATGTTTTTGACCACAGTAGAAATTTGTGTTTACTGAACCATCTCTTATGTGCCATAGAAGTCTCTGAATTATGGCAGATCAATGTTCTGTATGGGAGGCCTGGCACTACTGTACATACATATGCTCTGCCTTTGTGTCTATGAGTGACGCCAACATAGTTCACATTGTCCCATTTACCTCAGGCACTATTCTGCCATTGCAGGCAATACTCTCTATTTTGCCGTGGACATTTTTTTTAAAATAGTCTGCAGTAGGGTAAACACTTTAAAGTTTTAAGTCATAAACGTTCATATATTTTCCACTGCAGAAGCACTTCTTGTCCTTAGCTCCCTGTGGTACATGTGTTCACACTGTTTCCCTGATACACCAAGGCCAGCCAAGATTTCTGTTTTCCCCAGCTTGCATCTTTTTAAAAATATAGCCATTCTTTCAGGATACCATTCTACCCTGCTTGGGTTATTGTAGCTTTAATTCTTGATGGAAACTTCTATCGTTTTTAAATTTTAATTTAATAATACAACAATTTTATTCTGACCACATGTTTAATATCTAACACTGAGCAAGACCTGGGAATGTCATAAGTAACAATACTGGCAACTTAATACACTTGAGGCTTTCATTACTAGAACCAGCCATCTGAGTTGGAATCTTAGCTCAACTAATATTGAGAATCTTGTTAACATTTTTGTTTGTTTCCTTTCTACTAAACAGAATTAAAAACAGACTTATTTTAAAGTTGTGTGGTGAATGTTTGAGAACACCTTATCACAGTATTTGTTTTATAAGTGATGACATCATAAAATTATGCAGACATGAAACCAGCATGATGGTCCATACTTATTGAGCAGGAAAAGCAGTAAGTGGAACACCCGATACATTCTACAGAGAGCAGCATTTTAGATGGACATAGAAAATTGATAGAAACAACAAAAATGGTATCAGCGAAATCATGCAATGCTCTGCACATTTGAGTCAGTATCTTCTTATGCCAACAATCACATGTCTTGTGCTGTAAGTATAGACACTACTAGGCTTAAAAAAATTCAGTATGGAGGACATTCAACCTGGTTGGATTTGCGATAAGAGTCAGATATACAGGAGCTCAGAGCATATAGATTTGTGGAAGCTAGGACTTTAAGAAAGGGCTTGGCATGATTCATGCTTAGCAATTGAACATTGGCTACAGTCTGTCCAGTAAAGAGGAAATGCAGAATAAATCCAATACAGTTACGAGTCCTTTCTAGTAATCAGCAAAGAGATAGTTGCTTCCTAAAGGAATAGGCTAAGACTGGGACAGATGCATAAGAGTTATAAGAATTTATAATCAATTAAGTTTCTGAAGTCAAAAGAGTTTCATGATTATTTGGAGAAGTGAATAATGTTCCAGTTTTGTTGGGTTACTGGCTAGCCTGTGGCTTTACTCAAATAGTTTAATGATTGATGGGGAAGAAAAATTACACAGGGAAAGTTGATGCTGTCTTGGCGTGGTTATGGGACATGCAAAGGGAAGCACTCTGAATCTCCATGACATTGACAGCTCGGTGACCTAGATGACATGTGGGTCAGAGGGATGAATTGGAAGATTTCCAATTCATACTCGGCTATCTTATTTTTTTTTCATCAAATCACTTTACAGTCACTGATATAGGTGCCAAGGATTCACACCAAAAGGAAATAACTTAGCATGAGAGAGAGAGAGAGAGAGAGAGAGAGAGAGAGAGAGAGAGAGAGAGAGAGAGAGAGAGAGAGAGAGAGAGAGAGAGAAATAGAAAGAGAGACAGACACAGACAGACAGACAGACACAGACAGAGAGAGATGGAGAGAGACAGAGAGATGGAAAGAGACAGAGGGAGATTGAGAGCTTAACTTGAGAAAAAAAAGATTATTTATGAAGGAAAAGAAATGTTATGCAGGAATTGTTGATTAAAGGAGACTACTAGAGGAAAGGTGGTTTGAGAATGATTGTCCAGCCAGTGCCATAACATTCCAAGAGCATTAGGAAAGAAAAAGCTGGGGGAGGTAGGGGAGTCTGAAAATAGCATGTATTTATTGTCTACTGTCAAGTGTCATTTTGGGTTTCAAAATATTTCAAAAATTTGCTTTCCCAGTAGTGTCTTTCCCATCTTGGCCTAGCGTGGTTCAATTTACAGAGTTGGCAATGAGAGTGAAAAGTCCTCTTTCTTTCTTTCTTTCTTTCTTTCTTTCTTTCTTTCTTTCTTTCTTTCTTTCTTCCTTCCTTCCTTCCTTCCTTCCTTCCTTCCTTCCTTCCTTCCTTCCTTTCTTTCTTTCTTTCTTTCTTTCTTTCTTTCTTTCTTTCTTTCTTTCTTTCTCTCTTTCTTTTTAAAAGATATTTTCTTTATTTACATTTCAAATGCTATCCCAAAAGTTCCCTATACCCTCTCCCGGCCCTGTTCCCCTACCCACCGACACCCAATTCTTGGCCCTGCCATTGCCTTGTACTGGGTATTTAGAGTTTGCAAGACTAGGGGCCTCTCTTCCCAATGATGGCCAACTAGGCCATCTACTGCTATATATGCAGCTAGAGACACGAGCTCTGGTGGTACTGGTTAGATCATATTGTTGTTCCACCTGTAGGGTTGTAGACACCTTCAGCTCCTTCGGTAAATTCTCTAGCTTCTACATTGGGGACCCTGGGTTCCATCCTGTAGATGACTATGAGCATCCACTTCTGTATTTTCCAGGCACTGGCATAGCATCACTCGAGATAGCTATATAAGGGTCCTTTCAGGAAAAACTTTCTGGCATATGCAATAGTGTCTGGGTTTGGTGGCTGATTATGGGATGGATCACTGGGTGGGGTAGTCTCTGGATGGTCCATCTTTTGTCTCAGCTCCAAACTTTGTCTCTGCAACTCCTTTTATGGGTATTCTGTTCCCAAATCAAAGGAGGAATGAAGTACCACATTTTGGTCTTCCTTCTTGATTTTCTTGTGTTTTGCAGATTGTATCTTGAGTAATCAAAGTTTCTGGGCTAATATCCACTTATCAATAAGTGCATATCAAGTGACTTCTTTTGTGATTGGGTTACCTCACTGAGGATAATATCCTCCAGATATATCCATTTGTTCAAGAATTTCATAAATTCATCATTTTTAATAGCTGAGTAGTACTCCATTGTGTAAATGTACCACATCTTCTGTATCTGTTCCTCTGTTGAGGGACATCTGGGTTCTTTCCAGCTTCTGGCTATTATAAATAAGGCTGCTATGAACATAGTGGAGCATGTGTCCTTATACTTATTACCGGTTTGAACATCTTCTGGGTATATGCCCAGGAGAGTTATTGCTGGATCTTCTGGTAGTACTATGTCCAATTTTCTGAGGAACCACCAGACTTTTTTCCAGAGTAGTTGTACAAGCTTGTAATCTCACCAGCAATGGAGGAGAGTGTTCCCTTTTCTCCACATCCTGGCCAGCATCTGCTGTCACCTGAATTTTTAATCTTAGCCATTCTGACTGGAATGAGGTAGAACCTCAAGGTTGTTTTTATTTGCATTTCCCTGATGATTAAGGATGTTGAACATTTTTTCAGGTGCTTCTCAGCACTTCAGTATTCTTCACTTGAGAATTCTTTGTTTAGCTCTATGCCTGTTTTTAATGGGGTTATTTGAATTTCTGGAGTCCAGCTTCTTTCTTTTTTTTTTTTTTTTTTGACACTGGCTGTGAGATTTGCCCCCTCATTCATACCAATGGGTTGCTATCTTTTTTTTCCCATTTTTTAAATTAGATATTTTCTCAATTTACATTTCAAATGCCATTGGGAGGAGAGGCCCCTTGGAGTCCAGCTTCTTGAGCTCTCCGTATATTTTGGATATTAGTCCCCTTCCAGATTTAGGATTGGTAAAAATTCTTTCCCAAACTGTTGGTGGCCTTTTTGTCTTGTTGACAGTATCTTTTGTGTTACAGAAGCTTTGCAATTTTATGAGGTCCCATTTGTCAATTCTTGATCTTACAGCACAAGCCATTGCTGTATGTTCTATTTCGTAAGTTTTCCCCAGTGCCCATATCTTCAAGGCTTTTCCCCACTTACTCCTCTGTAAATTTTATTATCTCTGGTTTTATGTGGAGTTCTTTGATCCACTTAGACTTGAGCTTTGTACAAGGAGATAAGAATGGATCAATTCTCATTCTTCTATATGATAATCGTCAGTTGTGCCAGCACCATTTGTTGGAAATGCTGTCTATTTTTACATTGGATGGTTTTAGCTTTCTTGTCAAAGATCAAGTGACCATAGGTGTGTGGATTCAATTCTGGGTATTCAATTCTATTCCATTTATCTGCCTGTCTGACCCTGTACAATGCAGTTTTATCACAATTGCTCTGTAGTACAACTTGAGGTCAGGCATGATGATTCCACCAGAGGTTCTTTTATTGTTGAGAATAGTTTTTGCTATCCTAAGTTTTATGTTATTCCAGATGAATTTGCAAATTGTGTTTTCTAACTCAGTGAAGAATTGAGTTGGAATTTTTTTCAATACTTTTTATTAGATATTTTCTTAATTTACATTTCAAATGCTATCCTGAAAGTTTCCTTCCCCCTCCGTCCCGCCCTGTTCCCCTGCCCACCCACTCCCATTTCTTGGCCCTGGTGTTCCCCTGTATTGGGGTATATAAAGATTGCAATACCAAGGGGCCTCTTCTCCCAATGATGGGGATTGCATTGAATGTGTAGATTGCTTTCGGCAGGATAGCCATTTTGTCTATATTAATCCTGCCAATCCATGATCATGGGAGATCTTTCCATCTTCTGATATCTTCTTCAATTTCTTTCTTCAGAGACTTTAAGTTATTATCACACAGATCTTTCACTTCCTTAGTTAGTTTCACACCAAGGTATTTTATGTTATTTGTGACTATTGTGAAGGGTGTTGTTTCCCTAATTTCTTTCTCAGCCCGTTTATCCTTTATGTAGAGAAAGGCCATTGATTTGTTTGAGATAATTTTATATCTAGCTACTGCACTGAAGCTGTTTATCAGGTTTAGAAGTTCTCTTGTAGAATGTTTAGGGTCACTTATATACTATCATATCATCTACAAATAGTGATAATTTCACTTATTCCTTTCCAATTTGAATCCCCTTGATCTCCTCTTGTTGTCTAATTGCTCTGGCTAGGACTTGAATACTATATTGAATAGGTAGGGAGAAAGTGTGCAACCTTGTATAGTCCCTGATTTTAGTGGGATTGCTTTGAGTTTCTCTCCCATTTACTTTGATGTTGGCTACTAGTTTGCTGTAGATTGCTTTTATTATATTTAGGTATGGGCCTTGAATTCCTGATTCTTCTAAGACTTTTATCATGAATGGGTGTTGGATTTAGTCAAATGCTTTCTCAGAATCTAAAGAGATGATCATGTGGTTTTTGTCTTTGAGTTTGTTTCTTTAGAGAATTACGTTGGTGGATTTCCATATATTAAACCATTCTTGCATCCCTGGGATAAAGTCTACTTGGTCACAATGGATGATGATTTTGATGTGTTCTTGGATTCAGTTTGCAAGGATTTTATTGAGTATTTTTGCAATGATATTCATAAGGGAAAATGGTCTGTAGTTCTCTTTCTTTGTTGTATCTTTGTGTGGTTTAGGTATTACAGTAATTGTGTCTTCATAGAATGAATTGAGTAGAATACCTTCTGTTTCTATTTTGTAGAATAGTTTGAGGAGAGTTGGAATTAGGTGTTCTTTGAAGGTCTGATAGAACTCTACATAAACCTATCTGGTCTTGGCAGGTTTTTTGTTTGTTTGTTTGTTTGTTTGTTTGTTTGTTTTGTTTTTTGTTTTTTTTTGTTTTGTTTTGTTTTTTTTGGTTGGGAGACTATTGATGACTGCTTCTATTTCTTTAGGGGAAATGGGACTATTTAGATCGTTAATCTGATCCTGATTTAGCTTTGGTACCTTGTATTTGTCTAGAAGGTTGTCCACTTCATTCCACTTCATCCAGGTTTTCCAGTTTTGCTTAGTATAACATTTTGTAGTAGGATCTGATGATGTTTTGGATTTCCTCAGGTTCTGTTGTTATGTCTCCTTTTTCATTTCTAATTTTGTTAATTAGGATACTGTCCCTGTGCCCTCTAGTTAGTCTGGCTAAGGGTTTATCTATCTTGTTGATTTTCTCAAAGATCCAGCAACTGCTTTGGTTGATTCTTTGAATAGCTCTTTTTGTTTCCACTTGGTTGATTTCAGCCCTGAGTTTGATTATTTCCTGCCATCTACTCCTCTTGGGTGAATTTGCTTCCTTTAGTTCTATATCTTCTAGGTGTGCTGTCAGACTGCTAGTGTATGCTCTCTCTAGTTTCTTTTTGGAGGCACTCAGGGCTATGAGTTTTCCTCTTATGACTGCCTTTATTGTGTCCTGTAAGTTTGGTTATGTTGTGGCTTGATTTTCATTAAACTCTTAAAAGTCTTTAATTTCTTTCTTTATTTCTTCCTTGACCAAGTAATCATTGAATAGAGTGTTGTTCAGTTTGCATGTGAATTTTGCCTTTCTCTTATTTATTCTGTTATTGAAGATCAGCCTTAGTCTGTGGTGATCTGATAGGATTCATGGGATAATTTCAATATTTTTGAGGCCTGTTTTATGACCGATTATTTGGTCAATTTTAGAGGAGGTACTATGTGGTGCTGAGAAGAAAGTATATCTTTTTGTTTTAGGATAAAATATTTTATAGATATCTATTAAATCCTTTTTGTTTCATAATTTCTGTTAGTGTCCATGTGTCTCTGTTTAGTTTCTGTTTCCAGGATCTTTCTATTGGTGAGAGTTGGGTGTTGAAGTCTCCCACTATTATTGTGTGAGGTGCAATGTGTGCTTTGAGCTTTACTAAAGTTTCTTTAATGAATGTGGCTGCCCTTGCATTTGGAGTATAGATATTCCAAATTGAGAGTTCATCTTGGTAGATTTTACCTTTGTTGTGTATGAAGTGCCCCTCCTTGTCTTTTTTGATAACTTTGGGTTCAAAGCCAATTTTATTCCATATTAGAATTGATATTCCAGCTTGTTTCTTCTGACCATTTCCTTGGAAAATTATTTTCTAGCCTTTCATTCTGAGGTAGTATCTGTTTGTTTCCCTGAGGTGGGTTTCCTGCAAGCAGCAAAATGTTGGGTCCTGTTTGTGTAGCCAGTCTATTAGTCTATGTCTTTTTATTGGGGAATTGAGTCCATTGATGTTAAGAGAAATTAAAGGAAAGTTATTGTTCCTTCCTGTTATTTTTGTTGTTAAATTTGAAATTCTGTTCTGGGGCTGTCTTCTTTTAGGTTTGTTGAAGGTTTACTTTCTTGCTTTTCCTAGGATGTAGTTTCTGTCCTTGTGTTTATGTTTTCCGGTTATTATCCTGTGAAGGGCTGGATTCCTGGAAAGATATTGTGTGAAATTGGTTTTGTCATGGAATACTTTGTTTTTTTCTATCTATGATAATAGAAAGTTTTGCTGGGTATAGTAGACTGGGCTGGCATTTGTGTTCTCTTAGGGTCTGTATAACATCTGTGCAGGATCATCTGGCTTTCATATTCTCTGGTGAGAAGTCTGATGTAACTCTAATAGGCCTGCCTTTATACGTTACTTGACCTTTTTTCCTTACTGCTTTTAATATAAAAGCCATCTTTCCTTTAAGTTATGTTCCTCCTTGAACAGAATAGAATCAAAATTTTCCTTCAAAAACAAGAAACTAGATGCTCTAAGAAAAGAAGCCCATTAATTATAATATACAAGTAGATGCAGATATTTCACGCTTATTTCTCCTAAGTTCAGTTTAGTATTTTTCCAATAATGTTTATGTTCTATTGCAGAGAGTAAAACCAACCAAACATACAAAAACAAACAAACAGAAAAACAGAAACAAAAATCCAAGTGTGATGTTCTATGTCTTCACAATCTATACAGCAAGCATTGCTGACCTCCTTCTGAGGCTACTAATCCTCACTGTGATCCCTATGAATGAAGCTGCTCAGCAACAAGATGCTAAGGGAATACCAGTATGTGTTTCCTTGCATCCAATAGGGTACTGGGGAAAGAACATGGATGCTGACTAGAGCTAGAGTCATTCTGCTGCTGGTAATGGTGGTAGTAGTGTGTGTGCATATCTTTATGTGCATTTGTGTGTATGTGTGTTTGTGTGTGTGTATGTGTGTGTGTGTCTGTGTACCTGTGAATGTGGAGGCTAAAGGATAAGCTCAGGTGTCTTTCCACATTACCATCTTCCATGCCTTTGTTGTTTTTATTTGCTTGTTGTTTGATGTTTGTTTGTTTGCTTGGGGCAGTACCTCTAACTAGCCTGGAGATTACCAACCAAACATGTACCAGTCTCTCCCTCCCCAGGACTTAGATTAGAAGTGTACCAACATGGTAGGCTTTAGTTTATCTGTTTATCTATTGAACTCTCTCTCTCTCTCTCTCTCTCTCTCTCTCTCTCCATCTCCAACCCTCCCTCCCTCCCTCCCTCTCTCACTCTCTCTCTATATATATTCTCATCTATCATCTATCTATCTATCTATCTATCTATCTATCTATCTATCTATCTATTGTATCATCTATCTATCTATCTATCTATCTATCTATCTATCTATCTATCGTCTATCTATCGTCTATCTATTGTATTATTATCTATCTATCTATCTATCTATCTATCTATCTATCTATCTATCTATGTGGTCAATCTTCTCTCTTTGGGCTTTCAAAAATATTCTTTGTAGACTGATCTGTCCCTAGCTTTAATGTTTGCATTTTGATAGAGTTGTGGATTATTTCTGTGAAGATTTTATATATTCATATCAGATCATTAAATGGAAATACAGTCTATTTTCATTTTAATCTTCTCTTAGAAATTTTGAACCCTAAATGAAGTGGTGAAGGTAATGGATGTGGTTTGTTACAAATGAAGAGGTCCATTATTTTAAGAACATAATGAAAGGATCCATGAGAGTATATTACAATGAACACAAGACCCCTTGTTCTGTAGCATAGTGACCACTCTCACTGGCCTTGCTTATTATGATCCTGTGACTGGAAGCCAATATAACTCATTGTCATATAACATTTGTGGGGAGATTCACATTTATTCTCATTCTGGTTTATTATTTAAACAAGGACAAGCACATGCATAAGCACAACCTTTATGCTTAAATATGCAACTAGGTACCTATTCTTTTATCTGAATAAAATAGAGGTTTGAATGTGGCATCAGTTACATTAAATTTTTCTGGGAGGATAGATAGCCACATAAGCTCTAATTTTCTCTCTGAGTTACCTGGTATTAGATAATTACAACCTAGGTGACTCTGGGATATATATGCATATTTTTAATTTAACATAATCTATCAATTAATCTATTATCTATCTATCTATCTATCTATCTATCTATCTATCTATCTATCTATATATATATCTCCAGAATAATAGAATAAATCCATATATATGTATATATATATGTGTGTACATATATATGTATATATATATATATATATATATATATATAGAGAGAGAGAGAGAGAGAGAGAGAGAGAGACAGAAAGAAAGACACAGACAGAAAGACAGACAGACAGACAGACAGACAGAGATAGGTAGATTTATGGCAGTTGGGAAGATGAAATTATATTTAAATTTATGTATATTAAAGGTTGTACACATTAAACATTAAATGTTTGTTCTCACTCATCTCTGAATTGTAAGAATTATTTGAATGGCCATGAAAGTAAACTGCATTTTCATCCACTGCATCTCCAGATTCTCCTCATCCTATCTCCTATTATTATATGCACCGTCACCAGTGTCTGAGGCCTGCTGTGAGCCAAGTACAATCTAAACATTTTGGCATATGTTGCCTTTTCTGCCCTTAAAACATTGTATAGAAATGGAGGTTCAGTGGAATTAACCAAACTTACTTTGGTTGCTAGTGAAGGACAACAAACTAGCTAAAGTTTAGTCATTTAACATATAGAGCTGCTTTTCTCAAAGTCTCAAATGTTTTACTATTTACTTCAGTTCCACAATGTGGGGTCTATGCACTATGAATGTGTGAGACGTGCACAATAATTTGTGTATGGTTTAAAGTGATGTATGAAACTTATAAAGCATGCTATGTCAAGTCCCCAGTGTACACTCTTTCATATATATGCAAAGTGTGTGCATGTATGAATGTATATGTGTGATGGTTTATGTGTGATCTTGAAGAAGCGATATGATAGCCTTGTATTTTTCAGGACACACTATCCATATTGGTTTTAAGATGGGATATTATTTTGGGACCTACATCTCGCCATAATCTGTTTAATTGTCTCATTAGCTAGTCCCAGAAAAATAGGTCTCTTTCTTTAGCAATAGGATGATAAGTATGTACCACTGAACCTGGATTTTTTTTACACTGGTGCTCTGTATCTGAACTCAGATTTTCATTCTGCTTTCTATATTTTGCGGTCCTACCACAAGGGCCATAAGAAGAATTACTATGTCTCTGAGATGTGAAGTTGTTCCAAGATAATGGCTGGGAATTGTTAGGGCTTTGTTTTGTTTATTTATTTATTTATTTATTTATTTATTTATTTATTTATTTTTGGTTTTTCAAGTCAGGGTTTCTCTGGGTAGCCCTGGCTGTCCTGGAACTCACTTTGTACACCAGGCTGGCCTCGAATTCAGAAATTCACCTGCCTCTGCCTCCCAAGTGCTGGGCCACCACCGCCCAGCTTGGGTTTTGGTTTTGTTTAACCATCTGAAACTTTATGAAGCTATGTCATCATCGCACATTACATATATTAGACCTTCAATGTCTCATCCTACAATTTTATATTTTGATGTTATTTTCTAATTCGATTTGCAATAGAATATCATCATAATTACAGTCTTATTTTAGCACAAACTTTATGAACTGCTGCCACTGAACATAATTAGAAGAATCACTTCCAGTTTAATTTCAGTTTGAGGAATTCTTGATGGTTTCTTTTTCTGTTACATAAGCAATCACAACTTGAAAATACTGTAGCTTTCTAATGCAATTTGGGGGACTGACAAAGTTCATTGAAATATTCACATTGTGTCTAGATTTGATGTTTTTTTTTTCTTTTTTTAGATACTTCTTTTTAAATTTTTTATTAGATATTTTCTTTATTTACATTTCAAATGCTATCCTTCAAGTTCCCTATACCCTCCCCCTGCCCTGATCCCCCACCGGCCCACCCCCAATTCCTGGCCCTGGCATTCCCCTGTACTGGGGCATATAAAGTTTGTAAGACCAAGGGGCCTCTCTTCCCAGTGATGGCTGACTAGGCCATTTTCTGCTACATATGCATCTAGAGACATGAGCTCTGGGGGTACTGTTAAGTTCATATTGTAGTTCCACTTAAAGGGTTGTAGACCCCTTCAACTCCTTGCATAATTTCTCTAGCTCCTCCATTGGGGGCCCTGTGTTCCATCGTATAGATGAATGTGAGCATCCCCATCTGTGTTTGCCAGACACTGGCATAGCTTCACTTGAGATAGTGATATCAGGGTCCTTTCATCAAAATCTTGCTGGCATATGCAATAGTGTCTGAATTTGGTAGCTGATTATGGGATGGATCCCCAGGTGGGGTAATCTCTGGATGGTCCATCCTTTCGTCTTAGCTCCAATCTTTATCTATGTAATTCCTTTCATGGGTGTTTTGTCCTCTATTCTAAGAAGGAATGAAGTACGTATATTTTGGTTTCGTTCTTCTTGATTTTCTTGTGTTTTACAAGTTGTATCTTGAGTATTCTAAGTTTGGACATAGTACTCTCGAAAGATCCAGCAATACCTCTACTGGGCATATACCCAGAAGATGTTCCACCTGGTAAAAAGAACACATGCTCCACCATCTTCATAGCAGCTATTAAATACAATGAATTTATGAAATTCTTGGGCAAATGGCTGTATTTGGAGAAAATCATCCTTAGTGAGGTAACCCAATCACAAAAGAAGTCACTTGACATGCACTCACTGATAAGTGGATATTAGATTTAATGTTCTTAATGACAAACTTAAAACCTGAAGTGTGCAAGGCCAGATGCCCACCATCTGCTGTGAGGCCACTATGGGTATGATGGCCATTGGAATGCTAGAGCACCTCAAAATCCATGCTAGGCTGATCATCAAAGAAGCTGTTTGGAAAATAGAAATGTATGATGTACATTGCCAGATCTGTACCATGGATATGTCTTGAAGACATTCTTATGAGCACAGGTATTCACTTTATTATATTTGATAGAAGATCCGAAAGTATATAAAATATAGAAAAATCATAGTATGGACTTTATCTATTACAATGGCTTCACTAGCTCTTTTTGTCACTCCATTCCAATAGCTATGTCAGTGTGACCTCAACTTTGTAAGGGGATTGTGAATGATGGGTACTTTACTGAAATAGACAGAGTGTCTATCACTCAGTATATGCATGGCAAATCTTCTGTTTCTCTGACCTTATTTTTAATGGTAGATTATGTCAGAGCAAGCAATAAATCATAGTATAGTTTGATTGGTGCTCATAAATTGATGTCCTCAAGGAAATCTCACTTTTACATAGACATTAGCAAAGTGTCAAGTTTCAAAGAACAGAAGTGTATTATTACTACTACTTTGTTAGTCCCTTTTTCCATTTATTTGTTGCCAAGTTTCACTGTATAGCTCAGACTGGACTCTAACTCTAAATCTTCCTACCCCAGCCCCTAAGGGATGAGACCTGATTCACCATGCATCTCCATCTCTAGAGTCTTCCTTACTTTCTTTCAACAAACTAACAGGTCTTCTTTTAGGAACAATTATCTGAGATCTAAGCTGCTTAGTAATGGGATACTGGGAAACAATAACACTGTTGTAGATTATCTTTATATATTTTGTGGAATTATATTTGTTTACTTAGTCGTATCCTAATATACTCATAAAAATAAGAACTTAATAAATGAGCCTTCTGTGAACTAAAACTATATCATGCTTGAATCACATAATTTATAATTCCATGTAAATCTCTAAATATATAAAATATATTCTTACCTACACTTAACATAAAATATTTCCAACTTAACAAGAAATATGATCACATATATCTCCTATTGCTGGTTTATATTATCTTTTAGTTTTGACAGAATTATATTGCCTCCAAATCTCTACTATTTTATGAACTCCCTGCATGAAATAAAAATTCAATTACTCAGGAGAGAAGATAGCATGGGACTATGCCATAGAATTTTGTGTAATATATCATAGAATTTTTAGACTAGTTTTTATACATAGAACAACTGATGTATGTTATCAGCTCTTACGCTTTCTGAATGCTCCAAGGAGAGAAAAATAAAGAATATTTCAAAGGCAACATAAGACTTAATATGTTTATGGAAGATTATAACATTGTATTATATAATACTCTCATCAAAAAGTAGGACAAAGGATGAAACTTCATAAAGACACTAACATTATATTGTAGGCATTCCTTATTACAGAACACAGTGAATGTTTATAGATTATTAAACACTAAGGATGACAAATTATATCAAATTAAAATTTTATGTTGTTTTTCTTTGTGTTATGAATGTTGTAGTATGAATGGTGTTTATATTGTGTGTTCATGGGTGTGTGTGTATTGGGGGGCTGCATACATATGTGTATAGAGGTCAAATATAAATGTTCATTGTTTTCCTCTGTCTCTGTCCAACCTAATTTGTTTCAGATAGGATCTCATGGAAGCTACGAGTTCACTGATTCAAATCCCAATGAACACCCTGTTTCTGTGGTCTCAATGTCAGAGTTACATTTGCCCACTATGCCTCATTTTTACCTGGAAGGTTGGGATCTGCACTCAGGTCCTCATGCTTACATGGATAGTAGTTAATTAACTGTACCATCTGCCTGCTTTCTAGCTTTCATTATTTACTGAACACTATAGAATAATAAAGAGTTCACTACTCATTTATAAACTTTTAAATAATTTAGGATATCAGCATTCTTCCTGTCACCAAACCCACACTATAAATCCATACCTATAATAATTTAGAAAATCTGCTTTTAGTATTTTAGCACCTCAGATTTAGTTAATAGTTTGAATTGCAAAGAAATGTTGAAAGGAAAAGGAGTACCTGAGCAGCTGGATTCATCTACTTGAATGTCCTTGCAGTGGGCGGTACCATCACAGCGCTGGTGAGTTGGGATACAGAGGCCCGATGAGTTACATGCCAAAGCTCCGCTGGGGCAGCTCTGATTGGCTGAAAAAAATGATGATGAAAGTGAGCAATGGTATCAATTAAATTTGTTTTTTTAATGAGTTTCTCATAATGAAATGATAGTCATCATACTCTTTATAAAAAATATATTTTTGAAAAGAGTCCTTCGGAATTTTATTACAAGTTCAGCAATTAAGAGCATTAGGTCCTTTTCCAAAGGACCTAGATTTGATTACGAGAATGTCCCTCACAGTTCCTACTTTTAACTCCAATTCTAGGGAATTTGATGTGCTTTTCTGGGTTCTGCAGGCACCAATCACACAGGTGGTACTCAGATATACTTCTGGCAAAGTGTAGAAATATGTTTATGGGTACACCCATACACATCAGATAAAATAATTTTTAAGTATTTTTTCTTGAAATTTTCATACTTGTATAGAGTGAAATATAATTATATTCTCTTAAATGTTCTGTCCAGTTGTCCCCATATTCTGCTTGACACATGTCCTTCCCAAGATCCTGTCATTTAAACAACTAGCTAGTGCTGCCCATATGGGAGGTGGACTTTCACTAGAGTGTGTGAATCTTTGCAGTGCCCACATCCTCTGGGTGGTTCTTCCTCTTCCAGCTACTTTCAGCTAACAATAGCATCTCAGTTATGGGAGGGGCCAAGAGATCATGCACCCTACTGATGCCACAGTTTTGATTGACATGATCTTGTGCTGATAATGTACAGGTAACTACATCTGCCATGAGGCCAGGAGAGTAGCACCCATGTAATGAGAAAACAGTTCTTTAAACACAATTCAAATTAATATGTAATCTTCAGGTTTATGTGTGCCTACAACTGATGGTGAGAACTTAATCTTTAATGGAACTCTATTTCTACATAAAGCCTTAAAGAAATGAATTAGAGCTAAGTGAAGACATCAAGCTAAGACCCTGAACAAGTGTTATTAATATCCTCTTGAGAAGGAATGAGGGAGGGAGAGGAGAAAGGGAGAGAGAAAGTAAAGGGAGGGGGTCAGGATGAGAGATAACAACCTGTCTTTTGGACTTTTCAAGAAGATGGACACATGCTGACATCTTCCTGGACCTTCAGTTTCTAAAAAGTTTAAAAACTATGAGTGGTTGTAGAGAGCCACACCCGGTGCTCTCCCCAGTAAACAAATCGACGGCGCATGTGCTGGAGGTGAGCGGCCCGAGTCAGACCATCCCGGTTTGTGGTGAGTGAGCAGCCAACCAGAAGAGTACACGATGCATCAGGGTATATATAGGCAGTGCCTTTTTGGGCTCCTGGTCTTTCCTCTTCATTAAACGTTTGCTGCAGAAGGATTCTGGTGTCCGCATCCGTTCTTGCCAGCGAGACGGTAGCGTGGACTCTTTCAAGTGGTCACTGTGTATCTGTTAGAGCATAACTGTTTACTGAAACTTAGTCTGTAGCACTCATGTCCCTCTAGTGCATTGGTTTCATTCTGATGAAAGCAGATAATTTCCTTGTTGGGGTCCCTAAGGCAAGTTTGACTTGACTTTAGAGCACATGGATTGGTTAGAGGTGCTTTTCTCATAAAACCCTAGATTATCATGGAAAGAATGTTTGTTGAAACTCAGTAAGATATTCTGAAGTATAAAAGCAGAGATTCGTGCCTGTCATAGAACATTTTCTGTGGGTAAGAGAGCAGGACTCTAAAAGACAATCTTGAGAAACAAGCAGAATGGCACAAAGAGAGCAGTGACAGACACTTCTTCCAAAAATCCCGGCAATGAGGTGGGGTGTAAAATTAATGGACTGGAGTATTTATTTTGAGTGCTTTGCAGAAGTTGAAACACTGTAAGAATGAAGACCCTAAGGTGTTTGCAATTTTATGTGAGAATATCAATTTATATCTGAAGGTCTTTTTCTATAGCAAAATCAAGCTTCCTTAGCTATCAGACTGTTCACATGAATTAATGGTGAGACCCATATTTTAAAATAATCCATATAGATTGCTACAATGCCAATGGAAATGCAACCCTTTTCACTAACTGAAATGGTATGTATTTATGAAGAATCATGTTTTCCCTTAAAAACCAGTGGAAAAACCACAGTTCATCTGTGTGGGACAGGGTCTTACTGTGTATCCTAGGTGACAGGGTCTTACTGTGTATCCTAGGTGACAGGGTCTTACTGTGTATCCTAGGTGACAGGGTCTTACTGTGTATCCTAGGTGACAGGGTCTTACTGTGTATCCTAGGTGACAGGTCTTACTGTGTATCCTAGGTGACAGGGTCTTACTGTGTATCCTAGGTGACAGGGTCTTACTGTGTATCCTAGGTGACAGGGTCT
>LR755149.1:145946-179495 GCA_902729485.2 Mus minutoides | reverse complement strand
AGGCTCAGCTTCTTGAGTGCTGGGATTGCAAGAGTGTGCCGTGGTGTCTAGCTTGACATTACTTTACAGAAATCTATATTTCTAGAAGCTTTCCTGATATCAGCATTTGTTCCATCAATCAATCAATATATACTAACCTCCCTCCAAAATTGATGGTCTACTGATTCATGATGCTGTGATGAGGCAGTAATACAGAGCTGTTTCTCAGATAAATGACGTGCATAAAACACTATGAAAGTTACTGTCAGTGAGGCTGGCCAAGGAATATGAGCTTATAGGGGAGTTACCTGAAATTGGAGTTAAGGGATGCATTACATAATGAACATGAAAGAAGTTGGTGAGGGAGGAAGAGGATGGAGAGAATGTGTTGGTGAGCTGATGAATAGGAAGAATGGCTAGAGCATGGCAGGATAATTAGGAATGACAATGACTGGCAAGATTGTTTTAGAATAGTGAGCAAAGTGTGAATGCCCTCAGTACTAATAAGTGCTTTGTATACCAAGTGATAGACTTGCCAAATATCCAACATGACCATTGAGTGCTGTGTATGTGTGTCATGCTATACCCCATAAATAAGTATAGACTATAGGCATAATATTTTTGTGGACTATGTAAATATTATCCTTCTGTTTTTTAAATGCTGATTTCTCTGCCTTCATATCTTGTAGCAATCCGGATATGGCATTGTAATGCTTATTCCAAATATCTCCGGTTTTGAGTTTGTGTAAAATGCTTACCATGTTTTCTCTGCCTTGTCAATTTAAGCTGGTCAGCCAAATGACTAGACAGAAGAGAGAATAGGGTGAGACATCCACAAACCAGGGCATGGGGAGAAAGAAAAGAATAAGAAGAATTCAGTGATGTGGATGGCAAGAAGAAACATCATAAGAAAACACATCCAAAGCTGGGCGTGGTGGCGCACGCCTTTAATCCCAACATTCGGGAGGCAGAGGCAGGCAGATTTCTGAGTTCGAGGCCAGCCTGGTCTACAAAGTGAGTTCCAGGACAGCCAGGGCTACACAGAGAAACCCTGTTTGGAAAAAAAAAAAAAAAAGAAAGAGAGAAAAAAGGAAACACATCCAAGCCCAGGTATTGTGCAATAAAGTATGATTGAAAAAATGTAATAGTCATTCATTTGCGAGATAGGAAAACTGTACACCTTTTAAAATTACCATCAGAATAGATATTATGTAATAACTAAAAAACAAAGAAACAAAGAAACAAACAAACACACCCCACCCCAAAAATGCCAGTGATGTGGCATTTGGATAAGGAAAGGTAATCATTACTGCTAAACACATGTTTTCTTCCCAGTGTGCTGAATTTCTGATGATCCTACCCATTGGCCAAACTCAGCTATACCTTTGGATGCAACTATAAAAAGTTTGTTTTATATATATATATATATATATATATATATATATATAACCCATCTATGTTAGACAGAAATTTAAGAGGCAGACACAGGGAGTTGACATATTTCTCACTAGTCACTGACGTGTCTCATGAAAATTAGTGACACTTTTGGAGATGTAAAATGAATCTCTTTCTTTAGATCATCCCGTATCACTATATTTTATTATTGCCTATTAGTTAGGTCAGCTATCATATCAATATTTTTACCTGTCAGTGATAGTCTGCAGATTAGTTGTCTTAATCGGTTAGCTCTTCTTATAATAGTCACAATTAGTTTATTCTAACTTAAAATACTGGTAACTAAATCCATGTTATAGATGTCTTGAAATATTGTATAAGATGAATATGGTCAACTATATAATGAACACACAATAGGTTATTATTCTTTCACCATTAACTTATTTTAAAGTTTCACTAAACATTAAAATGTTGAGACATTTCAATAAAAGTAATGGAGCGATTTAATTCCAGGACACAACACATATCTGTACTGCTCTGTGCTAGATTTGCATATACACTATGACACTTGTAGTTTTCATTCCAGTAGCCCATGTCTAACTTGGCTGTTAAAAATGCTGAGCTCTTAGACGACATAACAGGAAAGCTGTAGCTATGAGCTCACAGCAAATGGATAACTATCACAAGACCTACCCAAGCCAAAGCTAGACAAATTCCCAGCATAGAGACAGGGAATAAGCATTAAACACTACCAGTATTGACATATGATAGATTCTAAGGGAGGGAGAATCTGTTTTCTTTGGTGTTATATCACCTAGTGGGTCATCCACACTCCAGGACAAACACCACCCCAAGACTAATTGAAAAAATTTTAATAATGAACTTTCTTGAGTGGAGGCAGAAAACTCAAAGTTGTGTGGGTAAAGAAGAGGGGATAGCTATGGGAGGAGTTGAGGAAAGACAGTAGACATGTTCAAAATACACTAAAAAAAATTCCCAGAGAGCTAATAAGATGCTGCTTAAGAAAGAGATACTGAGTTATTGTACATGCCTCTCTCCAGCTTCTCTTTTCCTCCGACCAGCACACTTGTCTGAACTCAAGGAGTCCCTCAAATTAAGCATCCATTCATCTACTGACCCATGTCCTTAGTCCCCTTGCTGTGTTTATACAATTATAACCTATTAAGAAATTTTTCTTTTGGAAAAATAATTCTAATGAACCATTCATATATTACTTATTTTCCAAAACAATATCTACCAATTGTATCTACAAAATAATTTATGTTAGTTAGGATTACTTTCATAAGTATATCAGCCTCTAAGACTGATAGATTGGAATAAGTATGCCCACATACATTAAAGCATGATGCATGAAAAAGAATTTGGCAAAAGATAAATACTGTTCATGAGACATTTACAAATAAAAAATGTCCGTAATCTTTTTTTTTTCAAATTTTATTAGATATTTTCTTAATTTACATTTCAAATGCTATCCCGAAAGTTCCCTCCCCCCTCCCAACACCCTGTACCCCTGCCCACCAACTCCCACTTCTTGGCCATGGCGTTCCCCTGTATTGGAGCATATAAAGATTGCAATACCAAGGGGCCTCTCCTCCCAATGATGGCCAACTCAGCCATCTTCTGCTACATATGGAGCTAGAGACATGAGTTCTGAGGGTTCTGGTTAGTTCATATTGTTGTTCCTCTTCTAGGGTTGCAGACCCCTTCAGCTCCTGGGGTTCTATCTCTAGCTTCTCCAATGTGGGCCCCGTGCTCCATCTTATAGATGACTGTGAGCATCCACTTCTGTATGAGACAGCTATATCAGGGTCCCTTCAGTAAACACTTGCTGTCCTATGCAATAGTGTCTGAGTTTAGTGACTGATTATGGGATGGATCCCCCGGTGGGTTAGTCTCTGTATGGTCCATCCTTTCATCTTAGCTCTAAACTTTGTCTCTGTAACTCTTTTCATGGGTATTTTGTTTCCTATTCAATCTTTATAGTCTTACTTGGACTGATTTTGGAGTGTTTCTTCACTGCATAAGCATTTATTGTTATAGAAAATCAATGTCATATAATTTTCTATATTCAATACATGTTTATTGCTTTATAAATGGCAATTAATACTAGCTACATTCACTATTTGTTGCCTACCTCTAAAGGATATTTGTGAAAATTCATTAACTATAATGTGACAGCATATAAAATCCATAAAATCTAAAAAAATGTATTTAAATGCTATGTGCATATATTTATACATACAGATAAATATACAGATACATTTATATACAACCATCTCTGCCTCTTAAAGGAAGTAGAAAATTTCTGTTTTTTATTTTATTTGGCTTGTAGTATAATTTATTTACTATTGTATACACTATAATGATTTAACCCTTTGGAAAAATCACCCCATCTTTCCCCTAGATATTTAGCTATCCCTCTCCACGTAGGGTTCAAGCCATTCTTATTATTAGCTCATTTGAACTATCCTTTCACATAAAGTAAATGACTTTTGATCTGTATGTTTTATGCCCACTCAGCTAAATGATTATTTTAGAAACACAAATATTTAAAAGACATTATATTTCTGTGTGTGTGTGTGTGTGTGTGTGTGTGTGTGTGTGTGTGTGAATAGATCAGTCTGGCCAAGAATTCACCATCTTCTTGTCTCTTCCTCTTAAGATGATTTTCTATATATGAGGCTGTATTATGTTCTAAAAAGCACTCTATGTCCAGTGCTGCCTTTGATGTGGATTACTGATACTAATGCTTTGTTGACTAAGTTTTGTCATATATTCCTTTTTTATTCACTTGAGCTATAGTGTTATTATTTTCTTCCAATTTTTCAGTCCAGCTCTCTCATTTATAATAAGTTTTTACTCTCTGCTCCTTACTTTAAGTACTAAGTAGAGTATCCTACATTTACTGAAAATTCAATAATAGATATTGTTGTGAACTGATATTTCAGCACCTTAGGAAAGATTTCTCAATACAAAGTATTGCTTCAATTTTTCAGAGCCAGCATGTTCGGGCAATGGAGATGCATATACTGAAAAACACCATTTTTCATGTCCAACTTCACATTAAAATTTGATTAAAGAACTCTCAAAACTAAATTGGATGAAATAGCTCAAATAATTCTTCTCCATTGATTGTATTTCCAGTAGGGAATATAGTGTAGCAGAGTTGACAAAAATCTGTATAAGATCCATGTTTAGTGATCTGTAGTTCTGATCACACACACACACACACACACACACACACACACACACACACGCACATGCACACGCACACGCACACACAAATTTGCTTTTAATAGACTGTGTGTTGATTGTCTTTGTTCTTGTGCAAGGAATGTCCCTCTATATTCTGTTTTATAAAGAAGAGTTTGACTAAGGTGTTACAAAAGATATTGTATGTAATTGTATTAATTAAATCATATAAAAATTAAACTTTTTTATTTAAATAAGTTACATTTTTACAAAGCTCTAACTGACCAATTCTGACTTTGATACATCGTTTTATGAACTCTAAAACTTTGTGGTGCAGGGCAAGTAAGGAAATGTAGATTATTATCACTCCTAATTGATGCTTTGGAATATGATGCAAGCTTTCTAGCAAAATGGTACAGTAGGTCATGGTTTAAACATATTTCTAGGGGGCTGGTGAGATGGCTCAGCTCTTCTGAAGGTGATAAGTTCAAATCCCAGCAACCACATGGTGGCTCACAACCATCCTTAATGAGATCTGGCGCCCTCTTCTGGAATGCCTGAAGACAGCTACAGTGTACTTACATATAATAAATAAAAAATAAATCTTTAAAAAAAAACAAAAACAAAAAAACATATTTCTATATATGAGCCAGACAGAAGTGTAACCAAAAAGGACTCAGAGAAAAGATCAGCATGAACTCCAGCACGGACCTGCATTAATTAAGGCCAGAAAATAGATTGGACCAAAAAACCCCAGGCTTCAAGCTTCTTTGTCCCAGAAGCAAGCAAAATAAATTGTCTTTTACATGGGAGAGCCTTCTGAATCCAAGGCTTCCTTTTCAGCTGCTCCTCATAAAGCAATGTTAAACCAAAGCTCATTGGTTTACCGGAAGTAATAGTCATAAGGAATCTAGAGAAGGGAAGTAAGAAGAGCAGGATTAATTTTAGTGCCAAGGACTATTTTCTAAAGTACATAATATACAGAAGTAAATCCACACAGAGTCAAATACCATGGAGTAGATTCCTTTACATAACTATTGAAATTAGTTGTAGTTTTGCCTACTCTCCATGGCTTTCTCCACAGACTCTATTTAATCTAATCGTTCTTCTTATGTTTTCTCCTTTGTCTCTAACCATGAAAGGGTTAAAACATACCTCTCATGAATATTTATTGTTCTAGGAAAGACACTTAGAAAACAGCAGTTGGGCAATCTCTTTGACCACTTAACAGCATTTGGTAGAAGTCGCATGTGAAAGTCACTCTCCATAATAGAAGAAAAGGGCAGCAGCACCATTTTAGGGCAGGAAGTTGAGAGAAAAGTGATGTTGTAGAGATACTGCTAGAATATCTCTGCTGTTGTAGTAATTATTTAATCCCTCCTGGGGTTTCTACCCGACCTTAAACTATTTATGTTCCAGAATGAAAGACACACTCACAGCCTTTATTTTTACAATAAGCCCTAACCAACATAAGAGCCGGGCTACCCTACCCTACATGCTGTTAGAATCTACTTTCCTATGGACAACTATGAGTCTTTTTTTAGATGTGTAGTTTTTAATTTTTTGTTAAATATTTTCTTTATTTACATTCAACTGTTATCCCCTTTCCTAGTTTCTCCTCTGAAAACCCCTTATTCGTTTCCCCATCGCCCTGCTCACCAACCCACCCACTCCTGCTTCCTGGCCCAGGCAGTCCCCTTTACTGGGGCATAGAACCTTCAAAGGACCAAGAGCCTCTCCTCCCATTGATGACCATGGGCCATTCTCTGCTACATATGCAGCTACAGCCTTGAGTCCCAGCATGTGTTTTCTTTGGTTGTTTGCTTAGTCCCAGGGAGCTCTGGAGATACTGGTTAGTTCATATTGTTGTTCCTCCTATGGTGCTGCAAACACCTTCAGCTCCTTGAATACTTTCTCTAGCTCCTTCTTTGGGGATCCTGTGCTCTGTCCAATGGATGGCTGTGAGCATCCACTTCTGTATTTGTCAGGCACTGACAGAGCATCTCAGGAGACAGCCATATCAGGCTCCTGTCAGCAAGCTCTTGTTGGCATCCACAATAGTATCTGGTTTTGGTGGTTGCTCATGGGATGGATCCCAAGGTGAGTCAGTCTCTGGATGGACATTCCTTCAGTCTCTGATTCACACTTTGCCTCCATAACTCTTTTCATGGGTATTTTGTTCCCCCTTTTAAGGAGGATCGAATATCCACACTTCCTTGTTCTTGAGTTTCATGTGTTTTGCGAATTGTATGTTGGTGTTGGATGCTCCAACATGCAATAAGGACACATGCTCCACTATGTTCATAGCAGCCTTATTTATTATAGTCAGAAGCTGGAAAGAATCCAGATGTCCCTCAACAGAGGAATGGATACAGAAAACGTGGTACATTTACACAATGGAGTACTACTCAGCTATTAAAAACAATGAATTTATGAAATTCCTAGGCAAATGGATGGATCTGGAGGGTATCATCCTGAGTGAAGTAACCCGATCACAAAAGAACACACATGATATGTACTTACTGATAAGTAGATATTAACCCAGAAGCTTGGAATACCCAACTACGAATTTTAACTATGCTTAATCTGGGCTGATTTTATCTTCAACTGGGCAGCCCTTGGGACCATGCTCTCTTGTCTCCTAACCCATGGCTGCTTCTCCCTCCTCCTCCTATATGTTCTCCAACTGGTCTTCTCTCCCCAAGACCATGAAACCTCAACTTCATCTATGTCTCTTCTGTCTAGTTATTGGCTGTTTGAATCTTTATTTACCAATCAGCATTATCTTGAGGGCACTTAGTATTACAATATACAGGTAAAGACAAAGCCTCAACAATTCCCCATTTAGGTCCCTTAAAAGGTTCTTTTCTCTCAGATATAAATTATAATTCCAACAATTATGAAATGTGGGACGGTGAGCTGTGTACAGGCAGCCTGGTCCTGGGTTTAGCGCAGGCTTTGAACCGGGAGACCCAGCATGGTGACTTATTGCCTGCAAGAGACAGCAGGTGTTTGGCCACGCCCCTTCGGCCCCTGGCTCCTGTTAACAGCTACAGTCTCCCACAGCCCCCTGCAGAGAGGTGTGTGGCCATCAGTCACACAGGACAACACCCCAAACTCCTGGTATTCTGTTTGGACTCCACTCCCAGTTACCTGACAACAGCCATCTAGATCCAGCCCACTATAGAAGGGGCTGTTTGCCCCTTCCTCCCTCTCTTACTCTCTTGTTCTTACTCTTACTTTTGCCTCCGTTCCCCCTCTCACCCATTCCCTTTCCTCTCCCTTCCACTTGACCATGGCTGGCCTCTACCACCCTAGTCTCTCCCTCTCTCTGCCTTTCTATAATAAAGACCTGAAATCCATGGACTGCTTCTTCTCATTGGAACCCACTTTGCTGGAGAAACGGAGCAGGTCTTCCTCTAAGGAGCAGTGCGCCTAACTCCTGCAGGGACGCCTCTCAGCGTTCACAGAGGGTCTCCACCAAAGCACCCAACAGGCCAAAAGACTCTTGTCCTGGTAGGACCCAAACAGAGCGCTCTCCCTCCTGCCCTTTTCCCTTCACCCAGGGCCAGAGTCCCCCAATCCATTCTCAGCTCTTCCATGACATCCAGATCTGGGATGTGTGAGAGCCTGGGAACCTGCTGGTTTCGGCCTCTGTGCAGGCTAGGACCACTCCCCACACCGAGTCAATTCTGACAGTTTCGTTGGGACCTAAGACTTTGCTTTCCACCTCCAGAGCGGGGGTTCTGTGGCTTCTCACAGCCCCCCCCCTCCTGCCCTGCAGCATGGGGGGGTGTGTAGTCAAACTTCCCCCGTCCTGCATTGACCAGTGGCCTGAGCCCCTAGTGGACATGGCACACCACTTTTAAGCAACAATGTAAATCCTCCCACAATTTCTACCTATAGAGTTTAATACTGTGTGTTCATTCCTGTTTATAAACCTTTAACCAGACAGCTTCTTTTGATTTTTTAAAATTTTTTATGGGATAACTGTGCCAGGCAAAACTTTTTATTTCTGCCAACCCATGCTACAGTTTAATTCATGGGCCCACTTGGATCTTGGAGGACAGAAGGAAAGGTTTTCTGCCTCTACAATCATGTCTTCTCAGTCTCTTTCAATGTTTGCTTTGTTAAATGAATGTTAAGCAGCATATAATGAGTATGTAAAATACTGTAAAAATCACTGTATTCATTTGAGACTATGGATGGCTTAATACACTTGTGCATGCAGTTGTCTACAGTGGCCATTGAGGATACCTGGGGCTATTGTGAGCCGCCCCATGTGTGTGCCAGGAACCATAGTCAGGTTCTTTGCAAGAGTAGCACATGATCTGAAAACTGTATTCCTCAGGGAACTGATGAGCCATCTCTCTAGGGTTTTAAGATAATTGTTATATGCATTTATTATTAATTAATGCCCTCTTCCATCCCCCTTATCTTGCCATACTCTTTGTTTTTGGTCTCCTTAATGAATATCCACAACAACACCCCTTTTACTTTTAGGTAACAAATGCATTTTTATTGATTACTAATTGATTGGATTATAGCTCAGGTGTTCCTTTAGATTTTTGTCTAGCTTTTTAAAAAGTATTATTTTATCTCATCCATACCTGCAGCATCACTTATTACATGTTGATGGCATGAATCCTTCTATGCTCCTGTGTTTTTCTTTTGATCTGTGTATACATTTTCAAACACCCTCTGAACATTCATTTCCATGTGGCTATGCCACAGGTTTCCTGGACACCACATCTAAAATGATGTCATGATCTCCCCAAAGGACTTCCTGTGTCCCCTAGTTTCACAGCTGTCACCATGGCACATGAGCTTCCCTAATGCTCAAATAGAGAACTTCAGTCATTCTGAGTTTCTCTATTTGCCTCCTCACCTAATAGTATCATAAATCATCATAATTTTTGTCACCTATCACATAAATTTTACAATTATTTCCATAGTAGTCTCCATTATGGAAAACAAAAGTCTTCAAAATAGCCCATTGAGGGCTCAAAGAAGAAACTTGAAGATGAATCTCAGATTTATCTGTGTGTATCAGAAATTTTATAAATGACAGAAAAAGTATTATTATGATATCTTATTCAGTTAGGACTTCTATTGCTATAACAGAACATCACTGCCCAAAAGCAAGCTGGAGAGAAAAGGGTTTATTTGGCTTACATTTCCATATTTCTGTTCATTATTTAAAGAAGTCGGGACAGGAAATCAAATGGAGAAGGAAACCGGAGGCAGGAACTGATGCAGAGGCCATGGAGGATTGCTGCTTATTGATTTTCACATCATGGTTTTTGTTTTTTTCAGTATATATATATATATATATATATATCCCAGGACAAAGGGATGTAGCCTTCCCATCAAACACTAGTTAAGAAAATGCACTAACCTAGGCCAGTGGGGTCTCACAGAGATTGCACCACCAACTAAAGAGCATGCGTGGGCTGGACCTAGGTCGCCTACACATATATAGCAGATGTGCAGCTTGGTTTCCTTCTGCATCCTCTAACAATCAGAGTGGTGTCTGTCTCTGACTCTTGCCTCCTTATGGATTCCTTTCATCTAGCTAGGCTGCTGTGTCTGACCTCACTTGGAAAGGATGTGCATACTTGATATGCCAGAAGAGGTTGATACGTGTGTGGGGCCTTCCCTTCTCAGAGGAGGAAGGGAAGGGGAAATAGGGGGAGGGTCATGTGAGGGTGGGACTGAGAGGAGGGGAGGCCATGATCAGAATGTAAAAAGAATGAATAAATTAATTAATAAAGAAAAGAAAGAAGAAATGCTCTACAGTTGGATCTTATGGAGGCATTTTTCCTAAAGTTCCCTCCTCCCAGATGACTTTAGCTTGTGACAAGTTACCATAAAACCAGCCAGCATAATGCTGTAGTACAAGATATAGGGTCAACCAGGGTGCAAATTGGTCTGTGAAGAAACTAAAGAATTACATTTTATACAATGACATTGTAATTTTACATGATGTCTTGAGATATTTGGTGAATTGTGTTCCTTAAACACTTCTATTTTGTGCTGTGTGTTGTAACATTTTATTCTTCATCCAGTCCTCATGTGGACTCCCTTCAGGAAGAGAGTATCGTAACTAACTGCTTGAAGCTAAGTTTCCAATGAATACCTAAAACCATAAGGACTTGGTACTCTTCTAAGCTTCTCTTTCAATAGCATTCTGCTTTAAAGTCAAACATCAGATGGCCATACCGAACATAATATTATTTCTGTCAGCCAAATTACATTAGCTCTCTAATGTGAACAGCAACAAATAAGCTGGAAAGGTTTATCCAGCATCATCTCCCTTTCACCAGTAACAAAATATTACAAGACCAAGACCTGACATGTTTTGGTTTTGTTTGTTTTTATTTTATCACAGAGAGAAGAGTAAGGAAAGAAAGAGAGCAGAACAATCCTCATGTCTAAGGCAGAGAAACAGCTTCACTGATGTGAGACTAAAGTCTTTAATTTGCAGTGGCTGTCTCCCACCGTTTCATTTATTTTACTCATTCCCAATAATTGTGTTTCCGGATGCAGAGCTGATTACTAACTCCATCCCTTGATTCTTTCATAGAGTTCTATCTCTAAATGACTTTTTGTAGTGTGAAAACTATGCTCTCTGTTATGCTTTATGGAATTCAAAAAATATAATGTAAAAACAAAATGAACTAAGCATATAAATAAATATGCTGTTAGTGGCTTTTGAATTTTACTGTGATTAGGTAATCATCTTTAAGTATAAGCAATTACTTCTCAACATTTTCTCCCCTTTCTATCCAAAATAAACTACACATACCAAGATGGCAAGTGCTGAGGACAGGGTTTGGGACTTCTATGCACTTCTACAAATTCTTCTGCTAGCATAGCTTGGTTAATATTGACATTGTTAAATGTATAAGGAAATGATATTGGCAACACTAAAATCGTTTACTTGGGATTTCAATGTATTCTGTATTCTTAGTATTTAACACAACATGAGCTCCTTCTTATTGAACATATTTTTCATACAATATATTTTAATCATGATTTCTCCTCTTCCCACTCATCCCAGATCTTTCCATCGCCTTATCCTGACAGCTCTGTGACTTTGTTCTCTCTTATGTTAGAAAACAAACAGGCAAACAAATCAGAATTTTTAAAAAAATTAACACAAAGAAGTCACAAGAAACACACACAGCCCCACATATACCCCTACACATTCACACACACAAAAAAACTAATAGCACAGAAACACAAAATAGGAAACCATGATATAACAGAAAAAAAGAGCAAGATAAAAAAATTAAACCCTAAACAAAGCATTATGAGACAAAAATGCTGCAAGTATCATGTAGTTCATTTGATTTTAGTTGGTCTAAGGACATACCCTTAAGCATAGTTAACATACCCAGTGAGACTCCATTAGAGAAAACTAATTATTCCTTTGTAAGCACATGGAGAAATCATAGAGGCAATTACAGAGTGAGGAGCTAGGGAGAAGGACAATCTCCCAAGGAAATAAAACAGGATATAAAGTTATAGAGAGACTGAGGATGCTAAAGCAGGAAGCCAAAGTAGAGAGGGTCGAGGGTAATGGGGGTGTAAGAAAGGGAATACGGGGTACAACTAACAGTAAGAGCCATTTGAGGGCTCATAAGAAAAATCATGAACTGTTAATGACATGGGTGATGGTTTGTATATACTTGATACAGGGAGTGGCACTATTAGGCGGTGTAGCCTTGTTCTACTAGGTGTGTCATTGTGATCTTGGGCTTTAAGAACTTCATCCCTGGATGCCTAGAAGCCAGTATTCTGCTAGCAGCCATCCTATGAGATGTAGAACTCTCAGTTCTGCCAATACCATGCCTGTCTGGATGCGGCCATGCTCTTGCCTTGATGATACTGGACTGAAACTGTGAACTGTAAGCCAGCCACTATTGAATGCTGTCCTTATAAGAGAGTTGCCTTGGCCATGGTGTCTATTCAAGCTGTAAAACAATAAGGCAACAGGATATCTGCTAATGTAATTTTTCGGCCCTATGCTGTGTGTGTGTTCATTACAATCATTTGTCTATAGTCCTTGACTTGGGCCAATTTTCTTAACAATAATAGAAATAAATTATGAAACATTTCCACAAATTTGTTTAAATTTCAAAACATTTCCACAAATGTGTTTAAAAGATAAATACAGAAAAATGACATAGACATAAATGGACAAGAAAATAAGAGAAGGATAACAGAAGTTAGTGTAACCATAGATGGAGCCCTTCTAGACATAGAAAGCAAGAGCACAAGGTTTGTTTAGCAACTGTACTGGCTAGGTTTGTGTCAACTTGACACAGCTGGAGTTATCACAGAGAAAGGAGCTTCAGTTGGGGAAATGCCTCCATGAGATCTAGCTGTGAGGCATTTTCTCAATTAGTGATCAAGGGCTCCTTGTGGGTGGGCCCATCTCTGGGCTGGCAGTCTTGGGTTCTATAAGAGAGCAGGCTGAGCAAGCCAGGGGAAGCAAGCCAGTAAGGAGCATCCCTCCATGGCTTCTGCATCAGCTCCTGCTTCCTGCCCTGCTTGAGTTCCAGTCCTGATTTCCTTGGTGATGAACATCTGTATGGAAGTGTAAGCCGAATAAACCTCCCCAACCTGCTTCTTGGTCATGATGTTTGTCCAGGAATAGAAACCCTGACTAAGACAAATTGGTACCAGCAGAGTGGGGTATTCCTGTGAAAACCTGACAATGTTTTGGGGAGGACTGTGGAAGGACTTTGGAACTTTGGGCCAGAAGATCCATTCTGTGTTAAGAGCTCTATGGGATATTGTGTAGGAGCTTGGAAGATAATGTTGAGAACGGTGCAGAAGATGGAGGCCTGGCTTGTGAAATTTCAGAGGGAAAATTAAAGACTCTTTTCAGGGCCATTGTTACTTTGTGAAGATTCTGTGGTTCTGGTTAGCTGGGGCTGAAGAATCAGCTGTGATTAACAAGATACCAGAACTACTAAAGCAAAAACTTGGCATTACTGGGACCATTGATGCTGGTTAGCTGGAGCTANGATGGAGGCCTGGCTTGTGAAATTTCAGAGGGAAAATTAAAGACTCTTTTCAGGGCCATTGTTACTTTGTGAAGATTCTGTGGTTCTGGTTAGCTGGGGCTGAAGAATCAGCTGTGATTAACAAGATACCAGAACTACTAAAGCAAAAACTTGGCATTACTGGGACCATTGATGCTGGTTAGCTGGAGCTAAGAAATTATCGGTGATTAAGAAGAGACCAGCATCATTGAGGTGACATCTTCTGGCAAATGTTTTCTGAAAGCACAGGGAGGCTGTGTTCCAGAGATAGCCATGGTTGTACCTTGTGCTGTGACTGGACTTGGTAATGTGTAAGAGTTACCTAGGTGGTACTGGTTTTAGAGGCATGAGGGAGTCATGCAGAGCAGCTGAGGCCACTGAAGCACTGTGAGAGGCCATGGAAGGCCATTGGTGTAGGTGCAGCCTCAGTTTCAATTGATGGCCCAGGACTGAAGGAGTCATGTAAAGGAGTTGAGGCGCGGCACCATGAAAGAGCCTATGAGAGGCTAGTGTTGAAGCCTAGTTACAGAAGCATTTTGGAGATGCCAGTACCATGAGATGACCACCAAGAACAGCAACAGAAATGGAGTACAGGCATCTGGAGCCTAGAGGACAACGTGTGTGCTACAAGGGCATGGCTGGAGAAGTGACCCAAGCCCTTGGAGGAGCCCAGAAGATCGTGAGTTGGATCCCTGACATTGGAAGGTCAGTGATTGATTTTTGTTTTTGATTGTGACTGTGCCCTGATATTTTTCTCTCTTGAAGGAAGTTTTTAAATGAAGCCCACAGTTAAGAGACTTTGAATTTTAAAAGATACTGGATTTTTTAAAAAGGATTGAACTTTTAGTATGTAAAGATTGTGGGACTTTTAAGTTATTTAAGATCTTGGGGATGAGTAAGAACTAAGGGTTGAGGCTTACTAGTGATGTATTTGTGTGTCAAGTTGACAAGGGGTCAATTGTACTGGATAGGTTTGTGTCAACTTGACACAGCTGGGGTTATCACAGAGAAAGGAGCTTCAGTTGGGGAAATGCCTCCATGAGATCTAGCTGTGAGGCATTTTCTCAATTAGTGATCAAGGGCCCCTTGTGGGTGGGCCCATCTCTGGGCTGGCAGTCTTGGGTTCTATAAGAGCAGGCTGAGCAAGCCAGGGGAAGCAAGCCAGCAAGGAGCATCCCTCCATGGCTTCTGAATCAGCTCCTGCTTCCTGACCTGCTTGAGTTCCAGTCCTGACTTCCTTGGTGATGAACATCTGTATGGAAGTGTAAGCCGAATAAACCCTTTCCTCCCCAACTTGCTTCTTGGTCATAATGTTTGTCCAGGAATAGAAACCCTGACTAAGACAGCAACATAAGCTTCAAACATACTGGCAGTGACAGTATGGCTATGGAAAAATTGTAGGAAACTCAACTTAGCCTGTCAAACACTATCATTTCTAAACAGAATTTCCTTCAGGACACTGGGTTAGTGAAAATAACTCACCACAGCTGGATTCATCTTCTTTAAAGTGGCAATCAGCCACTCCATCACATAGCAGGAGAGATGGGATACACTGGCTTTCAGAGCACTGGAACTCTGTATTACTGCATGGTTGAGGAGAGGGTCTGAGAGAGCAATCCATTTCATCAGATCCATCTATACAATCTTCTTGCCCATCACACTTCTCTGAAGCAGAGACACACTGGAGTGCGTAGATACAAGCAAACTGGCCTTCTTCACAAAGTGATGGCTGTGGTAAGGCAGGTCCTGAAGAAGACAGCAAGGTAAGCCATATTGATGCTATGTTTGTATCCAGATTGACTCAGCCCAGGGAATAGTTACTGTTATATAATTATAAAACAGTACAAATTTTAAATAATTAAATTTTAATTATGAGCTATTTAATGAATACAACATATAAATGTGATAAAAGAATATACCTTATCTAATCTCAGAAGCTATATTCTTTAAAAGGGTATTTTTGGAGGCTAGCAAGATGGCTAAGCAGATGTGGGTACTTGCTTTCAAGCCTGATGACTTGAGTTTGAAATAATTAAATCAAGTTGTGTTTTATCTCCACATGTTCACTGAGGCATATCCATACATATGTGTATATATGTATATGCATGTATATGTATATATATATGCATATATATGTGAGCTTATGTGTGTATATATATATATATATGTGTGTGTGTGTGTGTGTGTGTGTGTGTGCGTGCGCGCACACAGACACACAAAGAATAAATAAATGTAATAAAAGAATTAAAGCATGTTGATGATGTGCCATACCAATATCAATGGACATGTAAGGTGGAAAGGGATAGTTTTTGCAAAGCCCCACTCCAGAACTATGCCAGATGTCTTGAAGGGCTAGTGTATCTTAAAAGCTCACCACAGCATTGTCAGAAGTCACCTGTCAAACTTTAACTCATCTAAACACCAATCAATTCTTCTGACAATCAGTATTCCTTCTTTTGCTTTTCTGTGTGGAGTTTCCTGGGAGATTTCTCCAATGAACTTTCTTAGCAGAAATATGCCTCTAGAGTTGGTCTCCCGGGGACCCTGATCTAAAGCATAGCCAACTACCAACACGTTTCTTGTTTAAAATTGAACCTCCTGTGAATTCCTTCTCAACTTTTCCGCTGAAATATTTTTGATCCAGGAAGAACATCAAATTTCATTTCTCAAGAGAGTTGAGGTAGGCTCTGACTTAGAGATGCTTCTCTGTTATCTCTTGTTTTATCCTAATATAAATTTGGCATTTTAGTACAAACTGTCTCTACTACTTATATATGTATGGATATATGTAAGCTTGTATAATTTTTATCAGCAAATTGAAACTAAATTTTTAAATAAAACTAAAATTTCTGTAAGAAATAGTTTAGACCTAGATGTAATTTTTGAGTGCATATTTTAAGAACATTTGACAATTAGAAATTTTTTTCTAAAATTAAAATTTTAATGAATTGATTATTGGGATGTGATGAAAGAGTCATACAATTGAGTTACAGGTTCTCATTTCACAGTAATATCCCTAACTGTTCCCTTTTTGCCAGCTGAAAAGCCTATATACTAACTTACACTCCTATTGCAAATGAAAGAAGATAAATTTCATTAAGCTGTAAAGTGCCTGGCTTCAACTGCATGACATTTGGGAAAGGTAGGACTGTAAAACAGTGAGTTTCAGGAGCACTGGGGGTTGGTTGATTAAGAAGGAAGGGAGAGACAGAATAGTGGGGCCTCTTCAGCAGTAAAAATACTCATGCAATAATGTCTATTTGTCCAAATACACTGAATTATCAACACCAAAGTCAATGCTGGATTGAACCTTAATTTAAAGTATGAACTTTGGGTGACAATGAGCTATCAATATAGCCTAATATCATTCATTAGAACAAATGAACCTCATAACTGAGGAACCCAAAATCATACATGAGAAGGGTAGAAAATCTTCATGCATTCTATTTGCTTTTGCTCTGACACTTCAACTTCTATTCTACATGTCTTATATGTATGAGTGTGCATCCCACAAAAATATTCTATATATACTGATGTCAGTGTAAATGCCAATACTGTTGTTTAGCTTTATATGTGTATTTGTGTGTACAATTATCAATAAAAAAGCCTATATTCAGTCTGTTGTTCATATCTAATAATTCCCTCTTGAAATCTTTATGTTCTGAATCTCTACAAGTATTCTTAGAAAAGTAGATATTCGTCATTAGAAACAGGCAATACCTTAGTAAATGTAGTATGTAAATCTAGATCCTTGTTTCTTGTCTCACTAGGTCCAAAAATTTTGCTTAGTCAGATTAATTAAACTAATGGCATTGAGGTTCAAGGACAGTGTAAGCAGAAGAGAAACCATGTCACATCAATTTTAACTATAATGAGTTATCTTGAATAGGCATTATATTAGCGAGCTATTTCACAAAGAGACTATGCTATGCTCTTATATTGAAAGCTTTGGCTTATGTTAGGAAAACAGTATATCCTGTGTTGACAGTATCTGTTAGGAGTCCATGGAATATAGATAAAGTAGAAAAGTTTAAAGAGAGTAATACAAAGTGAGAGAAACTTTGAAATGTTTGTGAATGTATGTGAGAGAGACAGAAACAGAAAGACAGAGGGTTATACAGCGAGAGAGACTGTAAGAGAGAACTGAGAAATGTTGATTCATTTTTACATGATTTTATTCATTATGTGAATCAAGGGTGTTCTGAAGCTATGATACTTCAAATATATCATATGGTCCTGAAGGCAGGGAGGGGGAAGAGAATTAACTCATAAAACTCATAGGTTATAAGCTATGACATTTCTCAAAAAAAAAAAAAAAGGACCACGAATTTCTAGTAATTTGAAATCAACAATTGTTATACAATAATCTTATCTTTAGATTGCAGTTGATTTATGCTTTGTGTGTCAGAGTTGATTCATGGATGTAGCAAATTAAGTTATTCTTTTTTATTTGTGCCCCTATCAAGTAGGTTCTTGGCAGTGGAAAGCAAAGGAAGAAATTGTCAAATATGATATTGAAACTGTCTATAAGGAGCCCTTATCTCTGTTGCAAAGCATAGCAAGCACGTGACTGTCAGCTGTCTTGTGCTTCAACATCAAATGGGTTTAGAAATGCTGCTGTAGACCAGTTCCCTACTCTATGAGCTAGCATTAAGAATTGGTATTCTGAAACAAAATAAAATCTCTTAGAAATATATTGAATCATCAGGAAACTTCAATTGCTCTCTACGGTAATTAGAACTTGGACAGCACCTTTGCTCAATTAGAGCTCTAATTTTACATAGAATTTGGAAATTCCAAGTTGGAGAGAGAAAATGATTCCCCTTTCTTTGGCAAAATAGTTGCATCTCTATACCCAGGCAGAACTGAGTGGATGAAGTCAATATATTTTTCTACTGATGAATAATAATTAATGCCTTAAATATTAATTATAGATTGCCTAATTGACTATTCTCATTGACTAGATATACTATAATAATAATGAACAAAGAAGATATAGATATAGATATAATAAGAAAGTTTTATTAACACAATATGCTACCTAATATTTGTCCCATATAAATGCTAAGGACTCTACTTAGAATGCTGTTTCATTGGTCATTTATATCTTCTTGATGAGAGTAGAAACATATTCTTCACAGCAAAATTATTTCATGACACTCAGTGGGACATTCTCATGAGTTTCATAGACATTCATTAGTATCTTATGATGTTTAAGGATATCCTAATGTGTTTTTATCTATACGGTAGATATGCTTAGAGAAAGCTACATTGATTGAGTTGAAAGGAAACTATTCATAACAAGCTTTAGTCCTAAAAGTCAAAACTTAATGTATTTGTAAATATGGCCATAATAGCGACTTAGTTGTGAGAGATGCTTATTGAAACATACAAGAAATTGGTTATAAATTGGTTATAATCTTGGGACTACTATACCACCAACAGTAAAATATTGTATAAAGTTATATGGAAATACAATTCTTAATCATAATTCATTAAAATCTCTTGATTGTGGTAACTTTGGATTTTTTGGATATATGTTAATATTTCCAAGACATTCTTTCATACTTAATACAAATAATAACAAATAATACAAATAATTTTCAGAGTACTCATCTCTTATAAAAAGTCAAAAAAGGTAGTTTGGTTGTTATTTTGTTTCATAAATGTAACCGTTTACATATTCCTGGCAAGACAGAATGTGTCTTTTATTTTGCCTGTAGACAATAGGAGACTGACATATACCGCTGACAATGAGTAGGACATAGTGGCCAGTGGCTTCCTTGTCTGGTGTTTAACTTGTATCTTAGTGAAAAGTAAAGAGATGGAAAGAAAATGGAGAAATGAAAAAACTGTGACATTTCCATAGGTTAGATTCAACACGGAATCTTAAAAGGATCTGAGAACAGGTACTAAACAACATGAAAAGTATTTGCATAGTGACTAGCCATGCCCACAAAAGGATAAAGCCTACATAAAGACTGGAGAAAGCTTACAGAAGTGCACATTTATATAAACTTACTTGCACTGTTATATGCATGATATAAGCAGTAGTGAATGTGTATTTGTGCATGTGAAACATCTGTACATGAAACAGTAAAGTTATCTAGTGGGGACAGTTTATAGTGGAGAATGTGGCATGGGTGATGAGTCTCATAAGCAAGGAGACTCCAGGCTGTGGAGGAGGCTTAGGTGACCTATTTCAGGATCCTGTCTTTCTCCTGACACATACACAGGTGGAAGACAAGAAAGAAAACAAGTGCTAAAGAAACAGAATCCATTAAAAGTACCAACACCAACCATTTGTGTTTTTAACATAGTCATTTACCACCAATATAGAGGATTTTCTTCTAACTAAGATGACAATATACATAACAATTATTCTGTCTTCAGAAACCCAAACTAATCTAAAACATATGTGAAGTTGATAAAATTTACATAAAATTCTGTAATGGTGGGTTGAAAGGTGGATCATTTCATTTCTGATATGAGAGTTAAAAATCCAGAGAGACTCCAGTGGATGACAGTCTTTGTTGCTTTATTATTTCCATATGATGCTACAATTCCTCACCTGGTGATGTGTGTGTGTGCATGTGTGTGTGTTCTTGTGGCATTGGTCATATGAAACATTGGACATCATTAAACTTAGAAGTTGCAGATTGTTTCCTACCATCTCATGAGCCATTTCAAACCCAGTCTATTATGAGATCTTTCTCCTGTTATACAATGATTGAGAATGTCCAGGAAAACCCACTTCGCTAACATATTCCACAAACACAACTAGAAAGAATGTAGGCATAGGAAGTAATATGTGATGTTAGAAATAGTACACAATTTCATATGTACTTTGAGAGCCCCTCTTAGGAATCAGATGCCTTCTATAGAGTCTATGAGGTGTAGTGGCTGATCTACCACTAACATTCTGCTAATATGATTTAACAATAAATAAATAATAAAAAGTCATACATTTCATGGCAGATTAAAAATATCAAGTACAACAAACCAAGACAAAGTACACAAATCTAATTACTGTGATATCACTACTACCAGTGAACAGAGCATTTCCCAGATAGATACAGCTATCTAAGTTAAAAGTTAAATGAATAATTAAAGAGATAATAAATAAAAAGACAAGTAAACAATGATTAAGGAGATAAATGAATGAATACTTTACAATAGATTTTGGAGAATTAAATATAACTACATAACTATTTAATAATCTTACTTTTGCCATGTTAACTTTTGCTTTATCAACAGAAACAGAAGAGATTCATTAATATGGGTAGAATTATCTTATTCTATTAATCTACACATATTCTCAAGAATATTGTTAGTCAAAAGAGATGGCTCAGCAGAGAGATGTAAGCTACAGGACATGCAAGCCCACACTTCCAGAACGCACACTGAATCAAATGTTATAGCACACATGAAATAATAGTTACATACATGAAATACACCAGTAATAGCATACATGAAGTAACACACGTAAAGTCTGCTGAGTCTCTCTATATGGCATAAAAGACAGAGCTGCTGGCTTGTCAATTCTTTGAACATCTTTATGGTCAAATTTAGCCAATTCTTCCATCTCACACTTTTTTGGTTGGAGCAAATTTATAACAAAAAAATATATAGATCACATAGTCATTCTTAGTTGAGCCAATAAATTTTATTTTTACTTTTCCACTTACAACTATCTCTACAGAAACTCATCTTTTCTGAGTAAAATGGTCTTACACTGCAAAAAAAAGGCATTCTGTATTTTGAAGAGTTTGGAATTAGCCATCTGTTAAGGTCATTATTTGCTTTTCTTTTAGAAGAAAAATTTCCCCACAGAACAATGACTTTTCAGTGTTATGGTCTAATGTGGTTTCTTAATCAACAAACTTTTGCTTTGTAATCTCTGAATGCAAACCAGGCCCAAGGCATGTGTTCTAGAAAATGAGAAAAATCATAATAAAAATATACAATATCCATCTATGAGAGTACACTAGACAAGATTCTTGCTGGTTGTGAAGGCCCCTTGAATCTCGTAGACATTACTGGCCTGGTAAGATTCAGGATGCTGAGTGTGTGAAAATGAACACAGAATCAAGAAAGGTGCTATTGTAGTTTTGTGGAGTGATAAGAATTTATTATTTCCATATGATAAATTGCTATACTAGACTTTGAGATATATATTAGTATAGGCATTACATATGTTTATGCATCTATCATGTGTGTGTGTGTATATATATATATATATATATATATATACATATATATATATATATATATATATATATATATATATATATATATATATATATGTGTGTGTGTGTGTGTGTGTGTGTGTGTGTGTGTGTGTATTTCCTTCAAAAATATATGTTTATATGGTGGATAACATTGGTCATTTTATTTATTATTATTATTATTTTTTACATTGAAATACATTTTATTGTGAAAATTAAAGGTTTAAGTTCTTTCATAATGAATGGCTTTCAGTCAGTCTCCCATACATTGGTCATTTTAAAACATTCATCTTTAAGGGGAAGGCAGAGAGATTTCTGTGTGATTTGCATTTTGAGCTCAGGCCTAGTCTGAGATCTTTATCACATTTAGGTGACAGACTACAGCTTACGCTGGGGTTGGCTTTTCTATAGTTGTCTATTGGATTTCTTCCCCTTATTTGACTGAATTCCTTTCCTGCTTAAGGCTCAGCAGGAAAGCAAGAGCAAGTAATCCTTCCATGGCATGAGGCTTTCCCAAAGGAAGATGAGCAAAGGGTGGAGGTGTGGCCCTGTGAATATGTGTGACTCTCACTTCTGATGAGCAAAGGGTGGAGGTGTGGCCCTGTGAATCTGTGTGACTCTCACTTCTGATGGGCAAAGGGTGGAGGTGTCCCTGTGAATCTGTGTGACTCTCACTTCTGATGGGCAAAGGGTGGAAGTGTGGCCCTGTGAATCTGTGTGACTCTCACTTCTGATGAGCAAAGGGTGGAGGTGTGGCCCTGTGAGTCTTCGAGATCTCACTTCTGATGAGCATTGCTGGTTCCTGTTTTCTTATCTTCAAATCTAAGAAATCCATCTGAAAAGTAGAAAATGTCATCTAACAGACAAGAGGAGTGTATGACCCCACCCCCAGTAGATTTTAGAGTCTAATAATCTGCCATAATCCAACAAGTGAGTTAGGAGCAATGGAAAAGCCTTTTCTCTGAGCATCTCGTTCATTCGTCACCATTCAATTTCAAATGAGGCCCATTTATGAGTCACAACTGATGCAAGCTTATAAAATCAAGCCATGCATTCAAATGGCTTTAAATAATTTTGTCTAAAATTGCTACCATATACACATTCTCCCTACTGACTTGAACTTTATATGGTTCCCAATCAATTTTAAAGCAAAGTTCACTTATTATTGTTATATTTAAAAAAATGGGTTAGTGACAATAGGGGTATTTATAAACAGTAAAACTAATGTGCCAAACAACAAACAATGAATGTTTTAAACTGCCCAGTAACACAAAAGGGAATTGTGAAGGAAGTGTTCTTGGAGGTATTGAGAGAGGTTACATATAAGTTCAGGTGTTGCTGCCATTTTTCATTTCTCTTCTCATTTGGCATACTTGTTTATTTATACAGCTTATTTATTGACTTCCTGATGATTAATAATAATAAAACTGAATGAATCTAACTGATCTTTGCCTTTAAATAACTTAAATGTTTATCTTACAATTGAGCTGGAATTATTCCTTGGGCTTGGTATATAGGACCATAGACAGGAAACAAGAATGTGGCTTCCATTCAGGGATAGGAAGAAAGTTTCAGCAGTGAAAATATAAAACTAAGACCAAGCCAGCCAAACAAATCAATACCACCACAAGATTTCTTAGCTTCCTATCATCCTGAATTCCTCCTAATTCTATTCTCTTGTTGATACCTTGTTAGTTACTGACCATTTATATTTAGTAAGTCAAAATAAAAGGGATACCTTTGGCTAATATTTCTTTTCTTCTGAATCTGTCTTAGGTATCTGAAGGTCTATTTTCTTTCCATTAATAAAAACAAGCTAGATAAAAAATAAAGCGTCCATGTTAGTCACCCCAAAGAGCTTTCTAAGCTTTTGGAAGCCATCAGCAAAGCTTGATGCCTACAGTCTTATTTAGTAGATAGAATATCAGATAGCACATTCTGACCAAGATATCAATCAGTGGATGTCTAGCTATGTAGAGTCACATGAAAATTATTCCCCAGCTAAAAATATCATTTTTCATTTGCCACTTGTAATAGTTAATGCAAATGTTCAAGAGAGACAGAGTCTTAAGTCCTGTGTTCCTTCCACAGATGAGAAAAATCAAGCCAAATGGACAGTAATTGGTGAACTGAAGATTTGAACCTACTACTTAATTTTAACATGTGCCTCAATGGAAGCTAGTTCTAGTGGATTCGTATTGTGGTATATCAACGTATCAAAGTTTGCATGACTTAAATAACAGATATTGTGTAGTATGATGGCACATATCTCTAATCAGAACATTTGAGAGGTTTGCGAATAAATATCTTGAATTCTAGGCCCTCTAAGGCTTTTTGTAAAACTGTCAAAAACAAAATAAACAAAAATCCATCGATGTTTATTTTACAATAGTTATAGAGGCCAGGTGATTGATTTCAAGGCCTTGTTAGCGGTAGATTCCCTTTGAAAGCTCCATAAAAGAAGCTGGTCTATTCCTTTTTTCTTGGATACTTGATTTGCGAAGTATCCAGGCAATTTTATAGCACATGGATTATTTCCAAGCTCTGCTTATTGCAGCATATGGAATTATGTGTCTGTTTCAGTATGACATTTCTTATAAGGACATGGGCCACATTAGTTTAAAGGGTCTCTTCTACTCCAGTTTGATAACACCCAAAGGTTCATTTTATCTGCAAAACCATCATTTCTAAAAAGTTGCAATCTGAGGTTTTGAGAAGGATATGGAATTGAGGTGTTCCAATTTTAGTCTGAGTTTGCTGTAATGAAAAACAAACAACACACAAAACCAAAACAAAACACTAACCAAAAGCAACTGGGTGGGGAGGGCTTATGTAACTTACTTCCAGGGCATGACTCCTCATTGAGAGAAGTCAGAACTGGAATTCAAGGCAGGAACCTGAGGCAGAACCTATGGAGAAACACTACATTCTGCTTCACTGGCTTGTACTCTGCTTGGTTTCTTCTACAACCCAGGACCACTTCCTGACAGATGATACCTAAAGGTATCGTAAAAAGGTCAACTGTACAATGGAGCATCAATTAGTAATCCAGACTGTCCTTTATAGACATGCTGTGGATCTATACAGTCGCTTCAGTGGTATCTTCAAAGGGAGCTTACCTTTAAGAAGGCCTTGAACTCAAATGCCTGGCCTCTGTAATTATTGGAAAATAAAGATCTATGGATTTTTTATTGATTTTGTTTTTGATAGAGTTTTACAGTGGAGTCCTAGCAGGCCTTGAAGTTACAATCTTCTGGCCTTGGTTCTCATATGTTCTGACTACAGGTATATGATATCATACTATGCCATTAAGCCTTTAATATCCTGGGCTATGTCACATTGACAATTGAGGCTAAATAGGGCTTGTAGGAAGACATTCTTCAACCCAGAAGAGCAGTGAACTCCTGTGGAGAAACTTGTACTTAACTTGTATTGGTATGCCCTGATGTCCACCTGCTCATCTGTCTAGTCACAAAAATGTATACATCTGTACCATAAGTGGGTTGAGATTACCCACTGTTCATAGCATGTTTAATACCATACATCTTCTCCTACAGTTTTGGAAACATTGGTGTCCTTACAACCTTCTAAAATTTTTCTTCATCACTGAGAAAAAAATCAGATCCTCCTTTTTTTTAAAGAAGGGAGAAGAAAAACAAAAACCACCCTCCAGTACAGGAAAATCATATAAAGAAACCATATTCTATGAAACTGAATATATTCTTTGATTGATTCAGAATCTGGTGAGTTTGTCATATGTCAGCAGAAAATTATCCAGGTTAATGTCACATCTTATCTGACTTTTGTCCAGACTGCCAACTTAGATACAGTCGACAAAGCAAGCAGTCTAGATTTCAGAAAAGTTAAATATTATTTTTACCACTTTGTGGAATGCTGAGTATTTATTCAATACTGGAACAAACTATGGAAATTTCTATCTTCCACTTCATATAGCAAACATTCATTGTAAAGGCCCCATATTATGAGGATATTTGCATTTTATATCCATATTTCAGTGGTAACTTATGTCCTACTCTCAGGATTTCTAGTCAGTAAATATTAATTTTGAAAGGAATTTACTAAAAATTGTCACTTTTTAAATGTTTCAAAAACATTCTTCCTGTATTCAGGAGAACTGAACTGTGTCAGGTAGACACTTTTCATTTCTTGCCTTTTCTGCCTCTCTTCCATTACTGCTTTTCCCCTTTCCCTCTGATTTGCATTCCTCTTTGTTTCTTTATGTTATCTGTTGATGCTAAATGTGACAGGCATGCACTACTGACCCTGGTAGGAAGAAAATTTTATTTACTCAATACCAGCTGCTGCTAAGTTGTTTTAGTAAATGTTTCTCGGGTATTTAAAATTCTTGTTCTCTTCTTGAAAGACTAAAAGTTCTGTGTGAGTTTGTTGGCTCCTTTCTGAAAATTTAACACAACTGGAGGAATGCTACTGAACAAGACCTACTCACTCATGATGACCTATTCTTACATACCATAAGTATTTCTTCCACATAGTGATAAAAGAACCAAATCACTGAAAATAAAATACTAGATCATCCACATGGCTTAATATATCTAACATTTCCCTGGAGAGAAAAGAGCTGGGGAAGAATCAAACTTTATATTTTGCAAAGTTTCAGAAAGCTGGATAATATTATTGTTTGAACTAACAACTAGAAAGCATGATTCAAAGTAATGAAAGTAACTCCATTTATGCCACAGCCTCTTGTATTATGTGCAATAAATAGTTTCATTTGGTGAAAGATTAAAACAATGATGTAAAGCTTGCAATAGAGATCAGAGATTTAAAAACAAAACAGAAAAACAAACGAAAATTCTTTGTCTACTATGTACAAGGTCCTGAGTGTAATCCTTAGTAACACACACACACACACACACACACACTCACACAAATTGCAATAAAAATAAATACAGCAATGATCTTCCAACATATACCTTCCTTTTATATACATTTTTCCTCAACTAGAAATAACATTTTTCAAGTCGATGTTTAACACTATAAAAAAACAGCAAAAAAGTATTATTCATACTTCTTTTTATCAGAGTCATATATTATTTTGTGTGCTCTTTCAGACACCACCGATGGTATCTGCAGTTTATTAATATAGTTTCATATTTTCTTTGTCACTTTCTATAATTAGTAAAAGCAAAATAGTCTCCCATTTCTTGTGTCTTTATTGGTTATGTCCTTCACATTCACCAACATATTATGAATATTTTCTTCCACAATTTAGTTTGCAATAGCTAAGCCACCCATTAAATATCTCCCTAAAATTTTCATAATAGTACTAAAATCACATGAAAGGATATTTGTAACAGCATTAAAAGAACAACTTTAAAGCCTTTAACCTCTAATGCTAGTATTACAATGTATATTACATTTACATTTATTTCAAATGTGATTAATTTTGTCCATGTCTTCTCCACAGCTCTTCAAATGAGGCTGTTTTAGGTTTACCAGGTAATCCTAGAGACTCTCTTGCACATCCCTAACAGATTTGACAACTGTTAGCACCAGGACACTCTAATTCCCTCCCAACTGTGTGACACCTGACACTTGACCTGTGTTGCCAGGACAACGACCTCCAATCCCACAGTCCACCTGGCCCAGTCCCCACCCTCAATGGTGTGATGTCATTTTCAGTATAAATTAGGAAGACACCCCCTCCTCTCTCTCTCTCTTCTTCTTTCTTCCCTTCCCTTTGTCCTCTTCGTCGCCTCAATAAACCTCTCGCACGTGGAACCCCCTCGGCCTGGTCTGCTGCCTGGTTATTCGCCCAAACACACTGATATTTTTATCAATAACAACTGTTCTTCAGAATTGCTAGATCATTTTCTTACTTTCTAAGCTATCAAACAAAATCAATAATGAATCCCTATGCCACAACACTATGGAATTGAGTATATGAATGGGATTGGAGAGGGACACAGTATTCCATAAGGTGACAGAGAAGACATCCAAAGCTTTACAGCACTGGTATTAGTTGTTTATAAGGGTCTGAATAGTAAGTACATTTCATAATATATTTAGAAAGAATCATCAGTCCGTCAGAACCAATCAGGGTGTTCATACATTATTCCAATAAATACTTTTATTTAGGAGAACTAGTGAATAATATTTTCTGTTATTTCTGAATAATAGAAGTTTTCAGGCTGAATTTCCTAGTTTCTTCATTAAGATCAAGATATGAATTATATAAGTTCCTTAAATTCCTGAAGATACCAAAATCAGTGTAAGCCACACACACATGAACACATATGTACATATATATTTATATTTCTTTATACACATATGCATATATACATACACATATGCACAATCACAAGCTTATGCATCTTCTAGTCATTAGCTCTTTACACACACACACACACACACACACACACACATACACAGGTGAGTAAGATGTCATAGAACATGTGGATGTTATAGTTGCTAGGAAATATTGAGAAAGGAAGAAACCAGGGTTATATGTTTACTCTTGAATGAAACAAGATCTTTGGAAAAAAGAATAATAAGAAAAAAGAGTGCGCATTTGGAAATGAAAATAAAAAAATTGAAAGCATTTGTTATAGAACAGTTCTGTTTCTTAGACAAATGCTATAAGAACATCTGTAGAATTCAAAAAGCCAGAGACACAAAAAGACTAACTCAAAGACTGATTCAGAGATGCAGGCCCTGAGAACAGGGGGCCATATGCCCGGGTCCCTAAAGTGCCCAGCTAATGTAGTAGGCAAACACTCTCTGTGGTCCTAATCTGCATGCCCAGGAGCATTTTTTGACAATCACATTGTTATATATCTAATTTTGAAAAAAAGATACAGCCACTGTGACAAATCATGGAACTCAATAGTAATGTGTATTCTGTTGTTAGAAAATGAAAATAGGCCCAACAAGCAGCTGAACGAGTCAGATGCAGATACTAACACCATGTGGGACTGTGAAAGGCAGCCTGGCTTCTGGTGGAGCTAGGTTGAAACCCTGGAGACCGAACAGATTAATCTAGAAGGGATGGAAGTCCCCTTTGCCATGCTCCCAGACACTAGGTTCCTGACACAAGGTCATATGTGGTTAAAAATGGGGTCCTGCACCTGGCCTGCCACAGGGCTAGGGCCACTCATGGAGGCAGACACCCATGGAGGGAAGTTTGACTGTGCCTACCCCACAAACTCTGCCTGACAGGCATCGGCCCACAGGTCCCTGCTTCTGAGGGTGGGGAAGGTGCAGTCTGAGGTCCCCATGGACCTGCCAGGAGCCAGTTTGGGGGGACTCGACCCATACAGAGGAAATAAGGAGCTTCTCGCTCTTGGGCACTGCAGACTCTGCTGGATACCACAGAAGAGCTGAGAACAGAGTTTGGGCCCGCAGGCAAACTCTGGCCCAGGGCCAAAGGGAAACAGGCAGAGAGGAGAGAGCTTCAGCAGGTTACTATGGGGAGGAAAATCCTGGCCTTGCTTGGCTGCAGCTTGGGTTGGTGGAAGACAGGTCTGGAAATACAGAGAGGCCTCCAGCGGGAGGTGTGGTTCTCTAGAGGGAGACCTGCTCTATTACTCTAGCATAGTGGATCCCTATAAGAAGAGGCAGTCCATGGTTTTAAGGCATTTATTGTAGAAAGGCAGGGGGAGAAGAGTAGAGAAGTAGAACCCCAGTCATGATCACGTGGAGAGAGGAAGCAAGCAGGAAGCAAGAGTAGGAGAAACAAGAGAGTAAGAGAGGGAGTAGGAATCAAACAGCCCCTTTCATAATGGGCTGGGCCTACCTGGCTATTGCCAGGTAACTGCAGGGAGGAGCACACCAGACTGTTGCCAGGTAATTGTAGGGGTGGAGTCCAGACAGCTTACATGACTGAATGCCACAGAATTATGGATCTGGGTCCTCCTGTCAGGAGCCTAGTGTCTGGGAGCATGGCAAACAGGCCTTCTGTCCCTTGCAGATTAATCTGCTGGGTCTCCATCAGTTTTAAACAGCATTTGGTTAATCTAGATAGACATCATGTTTTCCTTACTATCATATAACTTCCCCTAAGTTCAGTAGCCATTTGACTTTGGCAAGAGAGAGTTCAGCTGTAGCTGGAAGTTCCCAAGTCTATTCTCTGTGGGGTTCAGTGCATGTCTCTTGGTCCCAGTGTGTATCTTGGGAGTCTTCATTTGGATGAGGGGTCTGGAGGAAGGCAGCTTCGCTGTCTGCAGTTCTCAAGAGATGGCGTTCTCTCAGCTGGATCTATAACAGCAGGCACTGTCCTTTTCTTTTGTAGGGATAAACCTGTAGGGTAATTACAACAGAGGAGCAGAACCCCAGCAAGGGGATGTCTGCATAGGGTGGATAGCAAGCTTTAAGCCTGCAATGGTCTGCTTGGGAGCACATCACTATCTGCTGTTATGATCCTAGAAAAGCAAGGGTGTTTGAGGAATATAGTCCTGGAAGGCATCCTTTAAGTTGGCTTTGGATGGCTGAGGAAGACCATATCATGTTAAACATGCATCCAGGATAGGCAGTAACAGTTTGTGAAAGGAAAGTGGTTGTTAATTAAAAATTGAATAACGCTACTCAGCATAGTTGATTTAACCTGTGGAAGTAGATTAGATGACTTTTGAACCTTAATCAAAATCTTAAACAAGTTGAAAATTTTTTTGGACATGCACAAATGCTAGGTAGAAAATAAATATTTAAATAAAGAAGCGAGAAAATTTTGGTTTGAAAAGCACTAGCATTGTTTCAGGTGTTCCTGTTAGGAAGACCAAGCATTTAAACAAAGCCTGAAAACCTTTGACTTAAGAGCCCCAGGTGAGGAGGGGGGAGGTGGCAGTGTGCTCTAGTAAACAGCTTCCTGTTTTCCCTATTTTGTTTTCACTTGGAAAGCAGAAGGCAATGAAAGTCCAACCTTGAAGAAAAGCTCAAAGGAATAAGCATAGATAGCACAGTCAGGTGCAAAAGGAGTGAGAGGCTTTCTAGCCAAAGCTGCAGCAGCCCGTTGGCCAGTGTGAGAAGGTGGATCGAGCCTTCAGGGGTCCTCAGTTCAGGGCAGGCACTGCCATCTGAAAAGCAGCTCCATAGGAGCCCTGCTGCGTGGCGGAGGGGGTGGGGCAGAGAGTAGAGGCTACTCCGCACCAGAAGTAGAGCAAGCTAAGTCTAAAATGAGATTTGGAGACTGTAGCTAAGAGTCAAATGGAGGAGGGGGGAAGAAGCTGGCCAGGAACACCTAGAGGGAGAGCGAGATCAGAGGAAGGCCCAGTATTTTGAACTAGATCAGGTTACTCATGGTCTTGGGCAATCTGGAGTTCCGATTTGGATCTCTGCGTGTGTGGGTCCTCAGCTGAGGGTATTCCTTAGCTGGTTCTGCCCCATGTTCGTCACCAAACGTGGGCCTGCATACTGGAGGCTTTCCATGGAGTTCTCTGACCTGGTAAGAGCTCCAGCAAAGGGGAGAGAGTGCGAGCAGAGAGGGGAAGTTATTTTCAACACTTCCACTGCTGCAGTTGGCTCCACCTCTGTCTCTCCATAGTGCCATCTCAGTTACTCCACATGACCCAGCAGTGAGTCAGGTTGGGCTGGGCGGATGAGAGCCCAACCTGCCAGTGAGGAGTGCGGCAGAGCTTCAGGCAGTGTTTCTGGAAAGCAGACTTCTTCCCAAGTGTTACAGCTCTTAGGATAGAAGTTCTAGGACAATGAAATAGTTCTCACACACCTTTAATCTGGGTGTGTATATACTTTTGGGGTGGGTCAGGGTTTGATAACAGGTACTTCTCATTGGCTTGGGCTAAGAGCTTTTTGGAAACCTTATTTGCATGTGGGAAGGCTTGGTGCTGCTCCTACAGGACTAATAGCCACATACCTCTCTGGGAGGATGGGCTATGGGAGGCAAAAGCTGGAACAGGAGCCAGGGACCCAAGGGGCATGGCCAAACACCTGTCTTCCCTCATAGGGAGTAGCCACCTACCAGTTCACTGGTTCACTGGGGTACAAGTCCTGTGCTCGACCACGGACCAGTCTGTCAGTGAACAGCTCACTGCCTGACAACACCCAACCAATGGATAGAAGCCAGGGAACTCCTGTGGTTGAGTTGGGGAAAGCTGGAAGAAGCTGAGGAGGTGAGTGGTGGCCCCATGGGAAGACCAGCAGTCTCAACTGACCTGGACCCCTGAGATCTCCCAGACACTGAGCCACCAAACATGTAGCATAAATTAGCTGATATGAGGCCACTGACACATACAGCAGATGACTGTCTGGTCTGGCCCCAGTAAGACAAGATGTACCTAACTCTGGAGAGACATAGGACCCGGGGAGTGGGGAGTTCTGGTGAAGCCCACTTCAGTGGAGATGGAAACATCCTCTTGGAAAATGGGGAGGAGGTATGGGGTGAAGAACAGTCAGAGTGTGGAATGGGAGGCAGATAATGACTGTACGGTAAAAAAGGATTAAAGACTAGTAATAAATGTTCATTCATTGTAAAATATTTAATGAAGGGAGTTAACACTCAGTATAAATTAACAAAGTTGATCAAGCCACAAAGACTACAACTAGTTGAACTGTGGGATTTTGAGATGGTTGAAAGTATCCAGGGAATCCATGTCATAAAAGTTTACTCCTCAAAATGGCAGTAGCAGGGATTGTACTGGAACTTTCAAGAGTAGAATCTAAAGGAAAATCCTTTAATTACTGAGAATGTTGCTATCAGAAGGGATTAGGCAGTTTATTATATGACTAATTGGCAATTCTTAGAAGGTCATGAATAGGAACAAAACTGACTGCTCCCCTCTGTCTCTTGGCTGGAGATGTGATCAGTTTTTCTAACATGTACCCCTGCCATTGCTGTGAGTTAGAGTCTGTGCTATAACTGTCCAAAATTTGAACTTCCAGAATTATAAGCTAAATAAAACTCCTTTCTTTATAAAGTTAAAAATTGAAAATATATCTACTAATAAAATATAAGGAAAATAATTTAACAATGTTGATGGAAGTTATGATTGAGAGAGTTTTAATGCTTTACCTATGTTGTTTAATTGGGAAGGTATAATTGTTCAGGAGTTAGCTCAAAGGTTAAGATCATGATATTTTTATTGTGTATTTTCATGTATATGAGATGTGAATGTATGTATATGTATGCATATTCGTATGTATGTGAGGATGAAGAGGGAGGCATCCCATGTGTACCTACAAACTACCAGGTAGTTGATGTCAAAACTACCAGAGGTTGATGTTAAAATTCATACCATTCTGCTTTTCTATCTTATACAATGAGGTAGAACTCCTGCTTCCTCAATGACAGAGCTCAAACCTTAACATCACCAATATGTCTAATTTTGCTAGTCAGCTTTTATCTGAGGACTCCCTCCTCTGCTTCCTAGCCTAGAATTGCAGGGAGATTACTATGGCCCTTGTGTTTGCATGGCTCCATCCAGTCCCTCCAGTCTTCATGCTTGTTCAGCAAGCTTTTAAGCATGGATGCATCATCGTTACCAAAGATCACGTTATATAAAAGGACATGACTCCTGTCTAATAAGAATTGAAAATTGTATCTTGGATATTCTAAGTTTCTGGGCTAATATCCATTTATCAGTGAGTGCATACCCAATGACTTCTTTTGTGATTGGGTTACCTCACTAAGGATTATATCCTCCAGATATATCCATTTGCCCAAGAATTTCATAAATTCATTTTTT